>KL260145.1:0-16796 GCA_000699545.1 Podiceps cristatus
ACCACCCACTGACCAATGCCCAGCCCCTCCCTGAGCAACGACCATCCCCCAGACAACTCCCCCTAGTTTCTGTACTGAGCATGACATCATACAGTATGGAATATCCCTCTGGCCAGCCTGGGCCAGCTGTCCTGGCTGTGCCCCCGCCTGGCTTCTCATGCCCCTCCTCGCTGGCAGAGCATGGGGAGATGAAAAGCAACAACTAAAACCATTCATGCGTTATCAACATTATTCTGATACTAAATCAAAACCACAGCACTGTATCAGCTACTAGGAAGAAAATTAACTCTATCCCAGCTGAAACCAGGACAGATGCAGACTTTGAAAATCATAGATGGCACAGAAGTGGCTTACAATAGAGAGGTGGCATCCTTCCCCATGTTTTGCTTGGAACTGCCAGTTCTGCAATCCCTTATCTAATGGTGCTGCTTTTGGTGAGGGGAGAGGAAAAGCTAGGAAGCCAGCGGGAGGAGAGACCTCTCCCAGTACAAAACAGCAAACAGAGCAAGAAAAGCCATTTAAAATAAAAGAGAATAGCAGGAGGATTGGGGAAGCACTGAAAGGTTTCACAAGGTTCCCACGGCTTCCTACAGAAGCTCTTCTTTCTGGAATTCCTCTGTAAAACACCCACCATCTTTTCATAATATTAGTGTCACTTTCACAACATTGCATCTTATCTTGGTTTTCTGTAATGCAACACCTTTCCCAATCAGAGGAGTTCCCAAAGGAACAAAGGCCATTTGCAACCTAGGGGCTAAAGAGAGGGGCCAACGTGCCAGGAGGGACGGCTCCAAAGTAGTGAGATGCTCACCCGTTGGGGATGATCAGTGGTTTACTGTTTCCATTACACACACGGAACACTGCAACAGTGATAGCAAAACAGTCACTTCTTTAGCAAAGCAGAAATACATATATGTGTCCCCAGTACACGTAGTCTGGGATAGCCCATATGCCAGCGAGTCCCTGTCCAGAGGTGCAGGGACCATGCCAGCCCTCAGCATCCCGTGACAGGGGTTGGGCAGGGATGCTGCCATGCTGGGGGGTAGCCAGCCTGTGCACGGAGCTGCCTTCGGCAAGGTGGTGTTAGCACCCTAACTCCCGCTTTCCTCTGCTTTCTGTCTATCTAGGTCATTAGCTTAAAAAATACTCCGTGGAGGATAGGAAAAGGACTTATAAGAAAAATAAACACATTTTTGTTTGCTCTGAAAATGGAAACTATAGGATTAAAGGTATCTGTATAAAAACTAATATCACAGATGAACTGGAAGCTGTTTCGTTTTTTAAACCAAAAGAGTGAAGACCCAAAGATATGGACTGTGACCTGTTAATCCACCAGCTATTTGAATACCCTAATCCTTTTCTTTGTTCACCCCCTTTCTTTTATTTTCTTACCCTGACTACTTATTGTCTCCTTGTAAGCAGCAATCTTTACCAATAGCACAGATCTCCTTTCCCATTGTCGGAAATATTTACCTTGCAACTTCATGCTGTTCTTGGTTAACTGCAAAGATGCTTCTCAGCCTAAAATCTGGATAATTACAGAAAACCAAAGTGAATGAGCAAACACTGCCTTGGATTACGTGGACTGGCTCATCCTCAGACATACTGAAATCCAGCAATGACTGAGAGCCTTAGGCAAAATTACTTGAGTCCCAATCACAATTTGACCAGCATAACGTCTTCAAGGGCAGTAAACCCTGCTACCCACCCAGGGGAAAAAAGTCACGAGTTCAAAGGTACTATGCAACAAAGTTGTTATTCCAATTTCGTGACTGCTGCCTTCTTTCCCCTTCCTTATTATTTTGGTTCTTCCCCCTTCAGTCATGTCACAGTGAGATGCTAACAGGCTGCCAAATAAACCCTTTGGAGAACATAAGGACGTTACATGCTTCATGATTCCTAAAGAAAACATCTAGTAGTTTATTAAGGATTTTACATAATTTGATTTAACTCTTGTGTACTTATGTTAGGCTGCCATGAACAATGACTCCCTGCAAAGCTGTGCCCTCTGCTAGTTTTCTGCACCCTCCACTTCTACTTCCCTGCCTGGGGCAGCCGCGGGAGCAGCGAGGCGAAGGGCATCTCAAGATGTCCATGGCGGACAGGCCAAGGGCTGGGGGGCTCACCCTGCTCACTCCTGCCAGACGTTGACTGACCCTCCAAGGACGTTCAGATTTCTGCCTCAGTGGCAGGACGTCACTTTGGGAGCTGTGTGTGTAAAACCCATGAAAAAAAGCCCTTCCCTGAACTCAGAAATGATGCTTTCGAACTGCTACTATTATTTTTTTATTAAACTACACTTGTCCAAAATGGAAGGGTATTTAAGAGAAAATGACATTAATTTATGCAAAAGTAACTGATATAATTGCAATATTCATTTCCACCTCAAGTCAATTTTCAAGGTGGTAATGGAAACCAATATGGGTTGAATGGGAAACATCTGGCAAGCAAATCCAAGGAGAGAGGCTCAGCACTCAGAAAGCGCAATGACTGCAAAGAGACTCGGCCAATTCTACTGCAGAGGCAAAGGCACACACTGTCACCACCCAGCCACACTCCTGTTTGTAGGCCATCCAGAAAGCAAGGTTTACTTTCCCTATCCAAATTCAACCCAAGGAAGAGAGAAACTCAGAGTTCCTCTGATGGGGCAGAGTCCGGGAGAGGTGCACGACTTGGTAAGTACCACTGGCAGCAGTGGCAGAAGAAAATCTTCTTGCAAGATGTTTTGCCACATCCCACGTTAGCCACCATTGCATTCATTCCCTCTTCCCAATCCCTTTCTGACACCGAAATACATCCTGATGCTCTAGACAAAACCTCCTACCACAGAGCTGGCACCCAACTAAAAGTTTACTCAAAGCACTTATCAATTACTCATTTGAAGCAGAGAAACAGAACAAATCACAGTTTATGTGTGTTTCTGCTGTAAGAAACACAATTCCTTCATTCAATAACAAAAAGCTGTGTGGACCTGTTGAACATTTTTGACCTCAAAAAGTCTACTCAGTAACCTCTTTTTGCACTGCTGGATTTAAAGCTGAGAGCGCATCTTGCATGAGAAAGCATGGGGTACCAGCCTAAAACCTGGAAGAGGGGAATTCCTACACTGCTTCAGGGAAAAAAAAAAAAAAAAAGAAATCCACCATATCATTGCATTTGTCCTGCTATGTCAAAGCATAAATCAACCTCACAAAACATCCTGTGATGATGCTGTTCTCTTGGGGGAAATTCATGAAAACAACTCTTTTTTCCATATATAAAACCAAATTAATCTAAATGACAGCAAAGTCACATAATAGCTGCTATTATGGAGAAGAAAGATAACAAAAAGCTACATTAATATACCAGGTTTTTTTTTTCCCCTAAGAATCACCCTCCAAGAAATCCAGATGACCAAATAAACAGCTCTAGACAGACGAGGAAAATAGAAAGGACCTCAAACATGGCCACAGCAACAGAAGATCACTTCTACTACATTCACATCTCTCTAATAAAAAAGGTTGCTGGAAAAAGAAGTCCCGATGCCTTTTGTTGAAGAGGAGCCATTTTGTGATTAGTACATTGCAGAAAAGGTTGAAAAGCACTTTGTCCATTTGAAATTCTTGACTCTGAAGTATTTTATTACCCAGGTCAGTGAAAGCTTGGATGAATCAATATTCTTTGTGTGTTCACTGCACAGTTCAAAGCCGCCTGTCTGCTGATTTCATGGCTGCACATACATCTGTCAACAACTCTAAAAATTGTACAGAGAAAATAAAAAGTTTTAAGTCTGCATCAGTTTGTCATTTTTTTCTTCCTCCCTCTTATTTCTCCATTTTCTTGACCATCCTGAACATCTCTACAGCAGTCTCTCCATTAACCTAACATCTGGGTTCCTTATAAAGAAAACATTTAGAATCTCATTTCAGGCAAGGACATCTATATAGTCTCTAATGGAAATTGCCTGAAAGCCACCAGGAATCCCACAAAGTCCTACATAGAGCTCCTCTGGCATTAACAGCACTAAAAAAGGTGTTTCCTGGCAGACTCCTTTGAATCATCAATATCTACTATGCCTAACCATTACTTGAACTCGATCTGAAGCATCACCTCAAAGCCCTCTAATGGTAGGCTTATTCCAAGTTACCTGCCCCAGGTTAAAAACTATCGAGGCATGGAGTTCATAAAGACATGGAAATTTAATGTCAAGAATGACTGTACCCAGCATAAACAACATTAAAAATGTGAGCTTTTGTGCTTCCCTGCTATCTGAGAGCAGAAAGCAAATCTTGTGGATGATACAAGATGGTAAGATAAAGACACTTGCAGCAGTAACAAAATAGGCAATTAAATGAGCTTTAATCCTTCTAAGATAAGATAACTTAGCAGGATCTGTGGAAATGTCACACTGGAATTCAGCTCAGCAGCTATGTCAGCAAAACATGGGTTTGATTAATTATAGGAATGAATTAATCAATCCAGTGTTGTTCACAGGGAGAAAATGGACATGGAAACACTGAGGTATATTCTGATCTGGAGCATTACTAGGACAGATCCACTCCACAAGAGGTTCTTACAATGCAGTCTTGAAGACAAAGTCAATGTTAGTCCAGCATCCCTTAAAACGGACTTTCTTTTCCAGCTCCTGGAGGAAAAGGGCAAAACTCTCAACAACTTCGACATCTTGAAAATCATGACAGTTAAGAACTTGCATCACAAAAGAAGTATCAGTATTCACAGTTTCTGACCTTCCCATTTCCTCAGGAAAAGTCTGCACCTCAGACTCAGCCTTTCACCCAAGCTGGACCGAATCGTATCCAAAAAAAAAAAAAAAAAAGCAAGCAGAAAACACTCTGCTTTCCTCTGTTTTCCTCAGCAAAGGTGCTAATGATAGTGCTTACAATACACTAAAGAGAAGCTGAATTGTCTAGGTAAACACAAGACCTAACTATGAAGAGTTTAGAAAGGATACCATCAGCACTTCATCATCGCAGGCTGTTAGGAAAGCCCGATAGGGATCACTGGGATATTACAGCAGAGACTAGAGTTAGCAGTACAGGATTTCTGTCTTCAGCTAGTTCTTAATTGCACGAATAGGCACTGTAAATGTTTCAGCACCTGAGCATGCCCTTGGTGAGCTGTGCTGGAGATGGTGATACGCCTTTGCTTATCAACACCATCAATGCATGGCCTGGGATCAACCCAATGGTCCCCACTGCACAGCTCGGCCGACAACCCTAAAGCCATCAGCCAGTTATGATGGAGCATAAAAAACGGACTTATTTTTTATCAGAAGACTACCCAGCACAACAATATAACAATAATATTCACGATATGGTTTCTGAGAAGTCATTTTGACCTGGACATATCCCCAGGTCTTCCTTCACCGCAGAGTTACCCAGTGATCAGCAGGACCCTGAGCAATGTGATGTGATGTCCACGTTAGCTTCACTTTGGGCTGGGGTTGGACCAGACAACCTCTCATGACCTAAGTTGGCCATCTTGACTAGAGGGGAGGAATGATGGAGACCATCCCCAGCTGAAGACCCACAGGCAACCCAGGGAGAAGAGACAGTCCAAATGGCCGTGACTTGAATACTCAGGCTACTCTTCACATCACAAAGTGCTCGTACTAACTGCAGCCTCAATCAAGTGCTGTCTTGACACCTTAAAATGTGGGAGACAGTTCTCCATGAAAGAATTCAAGCTGTACCCATTGAATTGAAAACTACCTTGTTCACACACTGCATCTGCCAATCTTACCAGTCTGCCTAGGCCTTAAAAATATAGGAGAAAATGAAGGTAGTGTGACACGATAGGATATTTTTGAATATTAAATTTATGCCACATTGTTGATTCATTTATAATTCATTACAAATTGCATTGCAAATATTTGCCTAAAGTGCCATGATGTTGGGAAAGACTTTTTTTTTTTGTTGTTTTTCTTTAAACAGAGATGAGAAATAACACATCACACTTACTCCAGGAATGAGTCTAGGGCAGACACAAAGGACAGCCAACTCCCAAGTCCTGTGGAATTGGGGTAAGAACTAGAGGGCAAGACACACTCCCGAGTAGGGAGGATTCCTTCAGAAAATACACATAACTGGTGAATGCCTTCACACATTTGTGCATGCCATTAGAATAGAAGAATTAATTCATTGGCATATCCTATGAAATTGCTGTATGGCTAAGCAAGGTAAAAAATACAGTCAGATCAAACAAATAAATATTTTTATTTTATTTTTTAATTTTTTTTCCCCACTATTTAATTCCCTCAAGTAAATCATCCAGACATTTAGGCAGGCAGTTTACCAGGAAGCTCAGGCTTGAATGAAGAGGGAAAGCTTGACTGGAGTGTTGCTGAAACCCATTTTTGGCTTTGAGCCACAGAGGCTCAAAGGTGGGCCGAGAGAGCTTGCTTCTTTCTGTCTTGAGAGATCAACACCTGCCAACAACATTTGTGACATTATTAACAGACACCTCCAGCGACACCAACTACCAAGCCAAAACTGAACTAGTTATAATCCCTTGTCCCCTGGGGAACAATATCCTTCATTTTTTAAGCTCCTATAAGTTAGATTTTGTTTAATTATGATTATTATCTCTCTCTGTATGCTTTGGCTTTGTTGAGGTGATGTAAAGGAAGAACAGGCGTGACTTGAAAAACAGATAACACCCAAAAAGGTCTGTCTTAGAGGTCTAGTAGTTTACTTGCAGGTCTAAGTGTACTGGGTGGGAAAATACATGGAACCAAGCACAAGGAAAACTTATATAATTTGTTTCTTATAAAAAAGAAATAAAAACTTCTATACATATCAGTCTTATTGTGAAGCAGTTGTAACAGCTTAAAAGTCTTAAAGCTGAGATGAAGAAGATATTTAGGGACATTTGGGGAGAGTTAGGAGACATTCAAAGTCAGGCTGGACAGGGCTCTGAGCCACTTTATCTAGTTGAAGGTGTCCCTGCCCATTGCAGGGGGGTTGGACTATATGGCCTTTAGAGGTGCCTTCCAACCTAAACTATTCTATGAGTCCATGATTCTAGTCTATTATTAAGCATTTAAGGAAATTACTAGGAAATCACAAGACATCACTCACTTGCACTAAATTCTTATTTATAAACGCCTAATGGGAAATGCCCCTCTCTCAACATGCTAAAGCAGATTCAGGCAGCACTGGCGAGCAATGGCCACAGCTAGAAGGTTTCACTTGCCAGTCCTGAGACAGCAAGGGTGAATCTTGTGCCAGCACAAAAGGGCAGAGACCTGAAACCATCTGGGCTGAATGAAGCCATAGGAGCTGCTGTTGGAATCAGTCCTGGGCATCAGGGGGGTTTTGCCACTGAAACTTTGCCGACAGGAGGAGACTCCTCCAGCTGATAGGAACGACAGCAGGAGGGAGCAGAGGCAAGCTCTCACTGATTTTCAAAGCCTTTCCCAGGTGCTCCAGCTCCCACTGACAGGCATCGCCTGAGGAGTTTACACCAGCTGTAACCACTGTGGAAGACCAAGAAGAAGCTGTCCCAATTTTGCTCCTGACTGTAAAACCACTATTTATTTTACCGCACGGTTAAACAAACAAAACCCTATTCTCTTGCTTCAACAAAATCAGTTGCAGATGCTGAGGAAATACTCTTCTAACAAACACTAAATGTAAGAGATGAAAACTCTGCTGATCTCACTGGGAAAAGCTCCCGTGAATGTAGTGGGGCCAGGATTTTCCCTCTGCATATGAAACATCACCGTGTTACTGTGGTGTGCAGAATGGATTACACCAGCCTTTCTAATTCGGGCAAGCTCTGAATAGCAGCAAAGTCGGCTGACGAGCCAGTGCCTTTTATTATTCCCCCATTGCCACTTCCTTAGTATGCGACTGAGTGTGTGTGGCAGAAAGCAGCGGCCTTTTCTTTGCGCTTCCGCGCGGGGCAGCGCTGTTGTGGTAACCTCGGCAGCATCCCCCCCAAAGTGAAGGCTGCCTTCATTCAGAGGGGCGTGCAGGTGTCCTCCCTCCCCGCCAGCAAGGGCGACAGCTGTACCGACACCAGCCAAAAGCCCGCGGTCCCAAATTGGGCATCCTCGTCCCCACAGGGGCTGCTCAGCACAGCCAGAACCCCACACCTCGCCAGACCCCAAAACTGCATCCAGCACTTGGGGATGCTCAGGACGGGAGGGTCGGGAGAGACCTGGCACCAGCTGGATGCTCACGGAGGACAATAATCTGTGTACATGCGTGTACCTGCCATCCAGCTAAGGCACCTCTTGGTTATGGGAGAGGCACTCGGTGCTGATTTTGGTCATCATGAGGATAGAAATACTCAATTAACCCAACCCCTTCAATGGGTTCTCTGCTAAATAAGTTATCACATCATATAGACTTATCGGTAGCTTCCTCAGGATAGACTGACACACCAAAAATAATTGGATTCCTCTCAGTTATTATCTATCCCAACTAAATTTTATTTTCATAAGCATCTTACAGCTGGTGAAGCAAAAGATAAATGTATGTGCTCACGCACACATGCTTAGACACGCTCAGGTAGTGTCAGTGCCCCTTTGCAGGAGATCTCTGCTAAAACAGAGTAGTAGGTAGTGGCCCAACAGCCCAAATAAGCTCTGTACAGTTTCTGCAGGAAGTAAACTTTGTGCCCTGTATTTGCTCGAAAAAAGCAGGGCCTTCTTTTATTTTTATATGTATACATAAAAAAAACCAACATGCTTCTGGCTGTATGAGTATTACTCTCATTTTTAAACTAAAGCTCAAATAAGGAATATTTGCTTTTGCCTACAACTATTTGGGGGTTTTGTTTTTTCCTACAGAATGACAGATGATAGTGTCTTTTCAAACTGACAGAGCAAAAGAGATTACGGTGATAATCAGGTTACCTTAGACAGAAAGAAAAGAGAGATTCAGAGATACTCTCCTGCCTAACAATCCCCAGACTTAATATTTTCATCTGCTGGGTGAGCACTATCTCTGTAAGGTTTATTTGAACATATCACTTTCCAACTAAAGCATTTTCTGGCTTCTTAGGCTTTCTTGCAGGATTTTCAGCTAAAAATAGGTTACAGTTTCAAAGCATAGTCCTAACAGAAATTGGAGGAGATATAGCATAATAATTGTGTTTACCTTATAATGAAAGAAAATGAGGAATATTCCACCTACTTGAAGTAGAATTATTAAAAAAAAAAAAACAAACCCACACCAACACACACACACCACCCCAAAAACCAACCAACCACCACCAAAACCACTAAAAGGGAATAAACTGATGTTAATGTCCATCCCCAACAAGTCTCTAACCAACCACTGCAATCCTGGGGTACATACAGATCTGTGGACCTTTGAGCCACCAAAAGGGAAACTCTGAAACCTGAAATAAACACACCGGATAACTCCGTCCCACACCCACAGTTCAGCTTTCCTTTCTCACATTGCGAGTGACAACCTCCAAGCTTCCAAGTTTCACCCAGCTGGGCTTTTTCACCCCCTGCGTTTTTAATATTCAGCATAGAAGACAATGACTGGTGCCACTCTAATATACATCTGAGGATAAGAAGGGGACAGCATTGGAGCAGCACCTACAGTCCTCTAGCACTTGGTTAATTCCCAGAGCACAGAGAGAGCTAAAATAAATGCATGTACCTCCCCAGCCCTCAAGTCTTTTGATCAGCGTGTCTGACAAAATGCTTGCACAGAACCCAAAGAAAATACAAAGCAGTGAGAAGATCCTAGTTTTCATTTCATTTTTCCAGGCTCAGCAACTCACACCTGGATTTAACAGCAAACCAGCACCAATTTCAGCCAAGGGAAGATCTGGATTTCTCAGGTTTAGTTTCTTGATCAGCTCTGCCACAATGCTCAGCAGTTAGCAAATGCATTGCTGAAATGAGAGCCTTTTCCTGTTACTCAACTGAAAATCCAATTAGGCAACAGGGGAGGCATCTGCGTGCATCTTCAACTGTAACAATATGCAAAACCCTAGGTCCATTCCCACTGATAGACCTGGTGAGGCTTGCTCACCTACATGGTACCTTTGACTTTGAAAGGCGCCCATCCTCACAGGTGGATTCCTAGGACATGCCAGACCATGTGCAGGATCAGGAGCCGTAATAAGGCTTTGCCAATTCAAGATCCAAGTTAAATTTGGATCTCAAAAGTACATTTGACCTGCAACACAAAAATTCGCAAACAAAAATGCTTTCCAGATATCACACTAGCTTGGGTTAACAAACAGGTAGTGTTTATCAGTGATACACATTTAATTCCCAGTACTGTTGGGTCGATTTAAAACATTGGATAAATTAATAAAAATAGGTAATCATTCCAATCATTACCATTTAAAAATGGATACATTCAAAAAAAATTAAAAGTGGAAAAGTATCAAGTTAGAAATCTTTAAAATGAGGTGGAAATTATTTGATGGCAAAATACCACACCTGAGCCCTAATCCTACATTAACACACCTGTGGGTGAACCTCAGGGCATCTCTGCTTTGCCCCTTAGGCAGCAGCTCCCAGGAAAGGGGCTTCCACCCACAGGCACTGGGAGAGATGGGCATAAGGAGACGTGCAGCTCAGAGCTGGAGGAAAACCAAGTCTTCAGTTCACCTTTTACTTTCCTTTTTCTCTCCAAGACATATGACAGGCTCAGCGGCTTCTATTTCTTTGTTTCCTTTTGTTGAATTTATGAGCACGTTATTTGTATTCATAAAGGCTACAGGAATGTCAGCATTAGAAACGTAACTCTAAGTATTTATGGAAAGGTCTAGTCTAAAAAACACATCCAAAGAACGCATCCCAGTGCTGCCCAGCTTAAGCCTGCAGCTCTAAATTTGACCAAGCCAGGAATCTTTTTTGACAAAACATTTTCTTTTTCCTTTGCTGAAAATACTTATTCCTCAAAACCCAACCACACCAAGTTTGAGGAAAATTTGTCAGAGAAAACCCATAATTTCAATAGTGCGTCTGGTCAAAACCAGAGCAAAGATGAAAAGGCTTGTGAAAGTCAAAATTGTTGTGGGAAAATGAAAGTGTTGCCTGCTGCAGAGGAAACCCAGCCAGGGCTACGGGTGTGAGCCCCAAACAAGGATGGGGCGGGTGAGATGACCCCAAACCCGCGTGCTCCCTGTGCCCTTGAGGTGCTCGTTCTCAAATCCTAGAGAGTTAACAAATCACTATGAGCGCTGGAATTACAAGTGCTCTTCTAGTTCCAGAGGCTGAACTTGCTACCCTAATAGAACCTCTCCTCTTCACATGGCAGCTGCTTTCAAATCCTTCTATGAACAACAGGCAGAGTTACTCTAAGGGCAACCCAGTGATTTCCAAACAAAACATGCAACAATGTCAACTTCATCATCTGAAAAACACTGCATCAGATGAAGCAAAATAACAAAAAAATTATTTCTTACTAAATTTCATTTTACATTTCTTCATGTGGTAATTAAAAAAGCTTATGACCAAAGATATAGGAAGCACTAAAAATGATGCATACAAAAAAATCCTACTGAACTTAATGCAGCATGAAATTATTCAACGGGCTGGTTTAAATATTTTGCTGTAAAAAATACACAGTATAAAAACATGTTTCATTATTCTTTGCTTAATAGTTGAGATAATTAAAAAAAGACAGAACTTCCAAATATTAAATAAAAACCAAAGGATCAAGTATTTATGTTCTCAGAGAGTAGAAGTACAGCTCACTGACTGCAACAGCGCCAGAAACAAATGCAAAAGGCCAGGGACTGACTTCTCTTCTTTAGTTCTCTGAAACCATCCTTTTCAAAACAATATAAAAATACCACAAAAGTCATATTTCTATTCTGATTGACTTTTCATTTTACCAGGCTCAACGTGTTTAAACCACCATCTTGCCACAACCTGAAATATTTCAGGGTTATGGTTATTTTACAAATGATTGTCAAGAGCAAATTTATAAATTAATCCTAAAGTAGCAAAAAAATGACTGCTGAATAATTTCAGCGACACTCCCCAATGTTTGCATAGTTCTTTGCTTAATTCCCACTAGCCAAACGCCTCCACTGGCACAGAGAGCCAGAGACATAGTACAGGCTGTGTCTACACTGCATATTCTGGACAAAAAAAGACTTGTAATTTATTTATTTATTTTAAACCTAATCTTATTAACTCTTCCAGTGCTGATGCAAAGACATATATTGTCATTAAACTTTCCTTTTTGCAAGTTAATGGGACCTTCTTCAAACAACCCACTGGTGGTCTATTGGTGACCCACTGCATTCAGAGAAGGACTTGGAGCACCCCCTCCATGTCAGACCACGTGTATTTTGACAGTGATGATCATGATTCGTTTCCTATTTCACACCGTGTCAGATGGCTGGCGCGGCTGCATGCTAATGCTCACCCCCTGCCATTTGAAATGCATCCCCCCTCTCCTGATGCGATCAGCCACAAGAGCATTTGTGATGAAGAGAACATTTCTAAAATTCAGCAGAAAGTGGATGTAAAATTAAGGAAGCAGAATCTGAGTTTTGCCCACCAAGCACTTCAGCAGCAATTTTAAATGTGGTAAAAACTGTCAAATATTATTTTAATCTTAATTTCTTTTAAAAACCTTGCAGTTGATAGAATACTAAAAAGGGAACTTGTTAAATGTTGTCAGTATCATTCCCCATTCCCCCATGTGCACAAACTACCTGTTGGGTTTGTGTTTTTTTCTTTTAAAGTATGCTTCAATGTGCTTTTCTATTGCACTTTTTCTTTTTCTTTTCTTTTTTTTTTTTTCCCCTTTCTTCTTCTCCCCTTCCCCCTCCTCCCCGGACAGGGAGAGAAAATAATGCTGAGGATACTCATTTTCCAAAATACTCTAATGAAGTCAGTGGAGACTCCAGGAGGTCAATACCATAAACAGAGAAAAGAAACAGAACATATCAATCAAACCAACCCAGCTTGAATTGCATCTATAACAAAAATAAGGAAGGAAACAACAACTCATTCAGCGGGGGAATAGCAGGGAAAATATTGACTTGTTAAATAGAAGCTATGAACTTATTTTGAGCTCTGAGGAGGCTGTAATTGTTTCTAAATAAAGCTAGAAGTCCAACTGCATGGTCAGCCTGCTCCTGAAAGGATTTGTACTGCTGAACTACAAACAACAGGTGGGATTTTTTCATCATTTCTCCTCTGATTCTTTGTTGGAACAAAAATACCCATACCTGCTAATTTTCAAAAGGAAATACAAGGTGTGTGCACTGGTACTCTTTTACTGGCTGCTCAAGTACTTCTGTATTTATAATCCCACTTTCTGTTTTATTGACCATCTGGCTGGCCTTAAATGAGTCTGAAGTATAACTACAGTTGTGGCACAACCCCACAAGGGTTTCCAGCACCCTAAAATGTCCCCAGGCCATGCCTCGGTAGGAACTCGCACAGAGGAGCGCCATGAAGACCCCACAGGGACCATCCCCGGCAGCACTACACTGCTGGGGAAGATAGATGCTCACTGCTAGAACAATGCTTTCACAGTACTTGCATATGAACCATTCTCAACTGCCTCTTGAAATGAATCTAGTTTAGTTTCTGGCAAAGACTATATTAATTACTGGTAGGACAACAGCACTATGGCCCTTCCTCCCTCCCTAACGCTGTCCCTTCTCCTCAGCACTAGGCTCCAGTGGCCACGTGCTGGCTGAGAGGCAGAAAAGCCTCTCCTTTTTCAAGTGGTAATTATAATTCTCCTTGTTACAATAAAATCCTTTCTGTGATTAAATTTCAATCTGAGTGGGCTCATTTTCTCATTTGCAGATATTTTATTAGTTTGTAGGGAATGTCTGCTTTCTCTCCTTTGAATTTATTCTTAAATTACTATCCCGTTTTTCTTTTTTTCCTTTTTTCTCTCTCCAAAATCCCTCTCTTTCAAGTGACATTTGCCAACATTAGTCTGATTTAAAACCTTTTATCTAACCCATTGCCTTTTACTTAACTATATTGCTTCCAAGACCACTGGGATCTCCAGGCATTAATCATTACCACTTGTGCTGAAGCTGGCTTTAGGCAACGCGTTACTGTTTCTTTGGGGAACACTGTGCTCCAAACTGTTTGCTCTGGCAAATTAACTCTAAAAAAGAATTTTCTCCCCATGCCCATCAACACCCCTCTTCTTAAAAAGCCTGTTCTGCAGCACCGCAGATCAGCTCCACAGCTGAGATTGGCATACCCAAACTTATCTCATCCCTTCATTTAGGCTGAACATCCCTACCTAGCCTTGGTCAAGGGAAAGGAGGCCCACGGTCCAAGCTCAACACTCCTTCTCAGAGCAACAGTCCAAACCCATTTGGCTTGGCCGAATTGGTCAACAGCATGGTCTCGCATCCAGCAGCAGACCTAAAGCTGGATCGTCCTGGTTGGAGGCGCCCTGAAGTCAGTGAGATGTGAAAGCCCAGACACCCTCGGCTAGGAAGGGCAACATGCTACTGATGTCTGATAGATTTGTAAAATGATGTTACAAGCTCAGCAAAGCCACTCAGCCTGGCAGCAAGGGGACAGGGATCAGCACTGCTGAACGAGCACAAGGCAGACGGTGCAGCAGCTCTGACTACAAAATAAACTCTGGCCAGTACTGAGCACCTCATATCAATTAAAAAACAAACAAACAAAAAAACCCCAAACAAACAAAACCAAAAAAACCCACTGCTTTTTCCAAGCTTATGAAAATTTCCTAGCTCCTTTTGCTTATTTTGGGTGACACTGGAAAATAAAATGGAAATAACGTACTTCAAGGTTAGCCTCACTTAAATCTGATTATGTCCTCCCCAAAGTAGCTATGTCCTTGCTTTCAGTGTTAAGCTACATTTTTCATAAATCCCAACCACAGGGGCTGTGTAAGCCTACAGCGTGTTCAGGGTGTCGAGAAACACCCCAGGAGATTTCCAAAGCTCCCAAGGATGCATTAGACTCCCAAAGATGTCCCCTGATCACAAAGGGCTTGCACGAGAAGTGTTAGACCTTGTTCTTCCAGAAGTACACGACACATCTTGCATTGTTTTTATTTGTTCTCTTGGTGGTTATTATTAAAGACCTGAGGTCACATTCTCAGTCAGAATACATCAGCAGCACCAGCACACACATTTACTGAAGGCGAGCACCTAAAGTCGTGTTTCCAAAGGCATCAGGTATTAGGGGGATGTCAGCAGATGCCCAGCAAGGTTTTCCAAATGGCATGAGCAGGTCTAGTGCCTGACCTCCACTGGCTTTTACTGAGACAGAGGGCTATTCTACAAGGTGAAATTAGTGCCAAGTTAGTCAGAGTGTGAATTTAACATGTGTTCAGAATTCCCCGCAAATTCCCCATGTGAACAGATTTAATCTGCATTACAAATGTCTTTTCATGGGTGAAGCCAACCCAGAGCTCTTCTTTCAAGGGTAGGGGAAAGCTAAGGCTCTGATATTATACACTTCAACTTTCTGGCATATTTTTCTTGCTCTAGGAAGGTGGACTTAAAAATATACTCCCGATTTCTGCAAGTCCGAGCCAATGCATAACTAATATTCTTAGGCATCTAATAATGCAATTCAGGCATGCTACCTATAGGAGTATTTTTTCAAAACACCATTAGCAGGCTTTGAACTGAATAGCCATGTGTCTGTTAAGTTTGTGTGTCTTTTCCCTGTGATTACAGCATAAGGTTCAAAGCAGCTCTCAGCAAATTCAGCTACTTCAAGAAAATTATCTGTACAGGCCAAATAGCCAAACATACACACACGCACGTAATTAAAATCAAATGCCTAGATGATCATTTCAGTTTTAATTAGATTTTACCAGGACTATGAGCTAAGTCAAGGCTGCAGGCTGAGATGTTGATTTAAAGCTGTAGCTAATGTGTTTTATTGCCAGATTTGCTCATAGTCAAAGCTAATTATCCCTATTATGCTTACATGATTTTTCAAACAACAACAAAAAAAAGCATTAAAAAGGCAAGCGTGTAGGAAGCAGATTGGCGTGCTAGCGTCTGTGTGTGTGTGCATGTGCGTGCGTATATTTACCAACTATTTAAAACCTAGATCTTCAGTCATACAGGAAAAAAAAAAAACCCAAGCAATTAGCAAATGAAGTAAGTGTGGTATAGTTAAACAAACATCTCATTTCCAAGACCCATCAGGAAACATTTAACACAGTGAGAAGATCCTGCGCTATTCCTAAATGCGGTGATATTGCAGAAAGTATGATCAAGTTAGTTTTTAGGGGGCTAAGAAATGCTGAGTAGTTTTTCACAATGCTGAGTAGCTTGGAAAGTAAGGAGGGGTTAAAGATAACTTTCTGTGGTTTTCTACATGGAAAAATCAAATACCGACTTTTTTTTTTTAATACTTCTCACTATTAACATTTCTTTCATAATTTTTTCTTTGGGATAAGTAAGAATGGGCAATGTTAAAGAAAAAGAACAGGAAATGTAAATTTAAGGCTTTTTATGTTTTTACATATTTTTGTTCTTAAAAATTCCAAGAAACTTCAAAATAAACAGCAATTGACAAAAAAATCCCCAACCCCTAACTACTCAATTAGAAGTAAAGCCTTGCCTCTTTCTCAGAAAGAGTCCTGAAGAAGCCTTCACCATTGCTCTTCCCTCCTCCTTGAGCAAGGATTCGAGAGCACTCCCTCTTGGTTTCGGCTCTCTGTCCACTGCCTCCACTCTGAACAGGTGCTCAGGGTCTGCCATCCACCTTCTCTTCTACCAGGGGGCCTCCTATGATGCCCAGGGCTTCTAAGGAGGCTCCCAGAAACTCATCTTCCATAAGTTAAACCAAAAATAGCATGCATACAGTCAGCCAGTACTCTCCACCC
>KL260146.1:3661-17275 GCA_000699545.1 Podiceps cristatus
CCCCCCCAAATGATTTAAGGCAGGCTGTGAATGAAAAACATAAGGTAAACACCATGTAGTCTTTATTGCCTTCCGTCCCTGAAGCATAACTTGGCCTTGCCTCTGGAGAGATGCCCAGCTCAGCCCTTCTGGACACACAGTCACTGTCTGGGGTGTGTGTCTTCTGGAGAACGTACAAAAGGGGAAGGATAACATCAATCCTAAAACTCCAGCTTCTGGAGTTTGCTGGGGCTGAGTCACCTGTGGTTTGTAAGGAGGTGGAAAGCCCACCAGCAGCGGGTGGGGTGGGGAGGGGAGTAATAACATCCAGCCCCTTCTCATTCTCCCTCTTTCTTTTCCATAAAGCAAAATCTAAGGCAATCCTTCCCTGACAAACCAGACTCCACCTCACCTCAAATCCCTTGCAAAGGTGGTGCTCCAAAAGGGGCAACGAAGCAGAACAGCAGGCCAGCCCTGGCTATTCATCATATGTGGAAGGGACTTAGATATTATAAGATGGATGAATGGATCAAATCTAAATGTGTGCCTGGCTCATTTATGAAACTGGAAGAAAATGTAGCAGGAAAAATAGCTAACAAAAGGATCCCAAAAGAAAAAAGTTAAAATAGGCCAAACACATTTTCCCGCATCATTTCAAACCTGTGTTAACTTACCCAAGCCATAGCAAGACACTTCAGCTCTTGGGCAGATTGTGGGGGATAACTCGTCCAGCTGCTCAACTAGCAGGACTCAGTTTAGTTGTTCCAGGAGACATAAATCCCTGCTAAAAACCCACTGCCACCTGCAGCTTCACAAAGGGCTGAACTGGATCCTCTCGGTGCCTCGGGCTGTAATGGTGAGGAAGATGCTTCACTGTGGTGGCTTTCTGTGTGCAGTAATTTAACCAATAGAATAATGAAAATCTTTTCACCTACTTCTTGACAAAAAGACCTGACTGGGAAAAAGCTTCTTTTCTTTCAGAGCCCTGATCTATGAGTATTTTTAGGTTCACACGAGGAGATTGTGTGCCAGCTGTTACCACCCAATGCAAACCAGGGAACCTTGTTTTTTCATGTGTCCAGTCACATACACAAAGGTGATGTATATTTCTTTTCAGCAGGGCATTACATTTATGCAAATGTCTATAAAAACTGGAGACAGGCCACGCATTTTCTTCATAGACCACTTGCCTGCAGCACAAAGTGGCACCAGCTGCCAGCTGCAGAGGACGGAGGAGCTCCCAGGTGCAGCGACCTTGAGCTCTTCTTGCCCTTGGTAGGGTTTCCAGATGAGGCACAGACATCCAAACCAGGCTTATGCTGTTAGTTTTTACCCAGATGTGCTCCGGCAGAGGCTGTGTGCTCCTCCGGGCTGGCCGAGGACTTCCTGCCACTCACATGCTTTGGAAAAGCTGTCATGTACTGCAGGTGCTCCCCGGGAGACTGGGATGGTGACCAGAAATAAAAGGAATCTCCTCCAGGAATCCAGGAGCCGTCCCACACATGGGACCTCGGGGAAGCCCAGCAAAAATCCCCGACGCTGCTGCCGTTGAGCTCCCTCGCTGCAGGCTGGCCAGCAGCCCTCTTGGCTGCCCACGCTGCACCAGCACCCTGGGCTGCTCTGGGCTGCGCCCCATTTAGGGTTAAACAAGGGAAGTTTGCAAAGGACCAACTTGCTACTTGATGCTGGGGCCCAGGCAGAACCTCCCTTCTGCCTCCTTCTGCACCTGTTCTTGTTACCCCAGACCTTCATGATTTCAGCTGATGAAGCTGAGGCCAACACTGGCAATCCCAGACACGGGGAGTTACAGATCTGTTCTCCCCCTTCCCACCTCTCCTCTACAGGCAAGGATTTAGTGAAGGACATATTAGGAATAAGGAGCACAGCCCAAATTGGGGGTTAAACGCTGGAATTTCCTTCCATTCAGGAACTAGTGCTACTTTACTATGCTATTCTTGACATCAGAACTAGAGAGATCTGTAAAGCAAGAACAAAATTGCTCTTCTTTTCCCCTCTGTAACTTGACAGAATTACGTATTTTCTGCAAGACGCTGCCTTCTTTTGAGGTATGCATTGAAAGCAGCCATACAAAACGCTACGGAAAACTGTGCTTGCATTTTTCTCTAGTCACGTCTTTCCTAAGATACATGAAATCAGTGAAAATCAATGTGTTCTCCCTGGCCTACATTTCCTATGCAATTTCTCAAACTTTTAAAGCCTGCAAAGAAAACCACACCACAGGAGGAAAGCAGATCATCCTGGGAAGACCGGTATTGCCAGCAGGGCTGGCGGCAGGGCCATCCCAGCAGGTCACCCCCCGGAGCGAGAGCCAGGAGATCCTCCAGCCTCCGGGGCTGCCCAGGAACGGAGCTGGCATGCTCCCGCCTCTCGAGCAGACCATGGCAGCAGTTAATTGCATAGTAATGCAAGGATGCAATTAGAGCTCAGCCAAACGCAACTTACTCCCTCTCTGGGCCTCCAAATTTGGAACATTTTCACTCAGCAGTTCGCCCAGACACACTGGTGAGAGATGGCTGTGGACGCGCGTCTGACACCCCTGTCAGCACGACTGTGCTGCCGTCCTCTTACTCTCTGGGTGAGAGGAGTTGGGTGCTGATGCTCTGAGCAGGCACTTGGATACCTTTCCACTCTGTTTTGTCAATACGCTTGTTCGGATATGTTGTCCCGACAGCACTTCACTCTAGCAAACTTGATCTTTCTTCCAGGTGGCCTTTTAGATGGTGTAACTCCCCAAGTTTATCCTTCAACCTGCTATATTTCAATTATGCCACTTATAAAGAATGCGTACTACTTACATACAATTTGCTTGTTTGTTCTCCCCTTGCTGTTCGCTGTGCTCTCTCTTCGTTTTTGTCCTTAAGCAGTGAACTACCCGGTCCAGGGCAGTCCTCCATGGCTGTTTGGAAACAAGCCGAGCACATAAAATCTTACGATTCTGGGTCCATCATCTCCCCTTCCCCCCACTTTACCACAAATGGACTCTATTACTAATCATAACTCACAGCCAACATCTCTTTGGTTTTAGAGAGGAAGAGATTTTCAGCCTCGGGCAAAAGACATCCAGTCTGATCATGAGAGATGCTGAAAGCTACGGGGGTTGCTGGCTCATAGTATCACTGAGGATATAGTCCTTGGGGAATAACTTCCCTGCTCATCTAAGTTTTCTTTCATCCAAAATTCAGGCCTGCTCTGTCACAGTTAGCGGAATAAAATCTTTAAAAATAAAGAATGGTTTTGGGTGCTCTGGTGGGGTTTTCTTGGGTGCTGAGCACCATGGAGGGAACCTGATTTCCAGAGGAGATGGCTGAGCAACTCACCTTCTGAAAAAGAAATCTCTGTACACATCCCACGCTGAGCACCCTGAAGTGCAGGAATCTCAGGTCACTTCTGTAAATTTCCATGAAGCACCTCAGAGCAAAAAAATAACGTGAAAATTTGGAAGTTTCCATCAGATAGATAGGGAATTTGGTTCCACCTTCTCCGCTACAAAAAACCCCTTTACTTTGGTGTCTTGCAGCATTTATAAATATTGAAGAAAGACAATAAATGTGTAGAAAAGAAAGTTTTACTGTGGCTAGTTCATGAGGTAGAGGTCTGCTAACTGCACTCTGCTACCCTGTCCACCACTTCCCTTTAAAGCTGGTGGAGGAAGCTCTCCCATCACATTGACTCCATGGGTTTTTGTACTATTTACACCTATATTTATATTTTCTTAATTACTTTGTATCACATGCAGTTTTTAAAACCTTTTTTTTTTTTTTTTTGTAACAAAGCTTTCCAGTTCACTTTTGTCTTTCTTTTTAAAAATAAACAACTTAAAAGAAGGCAAGATCAGAGGATTAAGTAAATTAATGAGAAAGATACTTAAAAGGCTTTCAAAGTCTCCTTCTTGCAACACTAATATGTAGATTTCTTAAAAAAGTAATCATGAGTTTGCAACTCAAATTAGCACCACCATATATGTTAAGGGAGGTCTGGCTCAGTAGGTATGAAATTTGGATCTCCATAAAAGAGACAGAGCACATTTAGTTTTGTTTTCTTTTTCTTTTTTCCTTTCCCTGCATTTTCCTCTAAGTGGCTGGCAATATTTCTGTTTTCAGACCCAATAATGTGACACGCATGCTTTGGGTTACTCAAAGAGAGGAGAGTTGTGCATCTTTATGCTCCAGGTGTAGCAAACATGGGGCAACATGCCGCTCAGCGGTCGGGAAAGGCACAAAGAGCTCGGTGTCCGAAGCAGCTGGCAGGCGCCCGCATGTCGCTCCGCAGGCACGGAGGGATGGGGAGACAGGAGGGGATGCTTGAGTCAGTAAGAAACAGAAAACACAGATAGACACAGCTGAGGCCAAGCTTTGAAAGGACCAACTGTGAAGGCTACAGACGGACGTCTTAGCCAGGAGGCAAGGAAAAGTATGAAAGTGAGAAGCAATTAGGAGTATTTGTCATAAGGAGCATTAGGAAAGAGAACAACTTTGACAATCATCTAACCTATGGCATGTAAGACAGCTCATTGGACTTGCAGTTTGTTGTCACTGTGGCCGAGGTGCAAAAGGCACCATTTTATCAAAAACCATTTTTTTTTTGCCCTCTTCACCCTCTGAAGGCCCCATTTAAGTCACTGGAGAATACAGCAGCTCTGCACCCTGCAATGCAGCACCTCCCCTCCTTCACGCTTCTTTTCTGTTGGGTGGAAACACTCCTGATTCACACCGTGAAGAGGAGAGACTGAGCACAAAGCACGGGCACTTCACAGCACCAAGTGGGCACCGCACTGTGCACGTCATAGCCACAGACGAGCAGCTGAGCTGAGTGGTACACATCGCATTTCGATGTCAGACACAGATAAGTATCGTTCTCCTCTCCACAAACAGGTTGAAGTCTAAGGCTGGATGAGAGTTAAGAGCGTGCAATGTCTTTTCCCTGATCAGCAAAGGAGAAGGTTGAACCTCTTCCTCCCCTCGGTGGCAGTCCAGGCTTCCTCCACTTCCACCTGCCGAGGAGGAACCGTGCCCGCTGTCTTTGTCCCTGTCCTCCTCGGCAGGAGACTGGCAGGGCATTTCCCCAATCTAATTTTAGGGACCTTGCCCGTGGATCCCTTCTGCCTATAGAAGGCACCTCAGATCATTAGCCTGCTAACTTAGTTCCCCTGGATAGGAACCTAAAGCCGGGACAAGTCTGGGCCTGGATGGTGAAGCCCAGTGATCCTTTGCGCCCATTAACAAAGTGAGGCAGGCTCCCCACACGTCCTCTGAAGGATCTCACCTTTACCCACCTGAAATTTGGCTGTCTGAATACACTCCATCCCGCACTCATGAAAAATCAATGCAAAAAGACTCTCTTCTCCGATCTAGTGTCTTAATGAAGTTTGGAGCAACAGCCCTGTTTTGGCCGATGGAAACATCTGGGCCATAGGAGATGCCCCCATCTTCCAAAGCCCTCTGAACAAGGTGTCCCAACAAGTGGAAAGACCAATTTTAATAGAATTTTTAGTAGTGTTTAGAAATGTAATTATCTCAAATTTGTGAGGAAGGTTTAGTCTTAGTTAAAAAAATATATATATTCCCCAAAATATTGTTGAAGAGGTATAAAACAAGATCAATGGTGAAGTAAGAGTGGGGTGTGTGTGTGTGTGTGTGTATAAGCATGCTACAGAATTCTTTTATCTCATTGAAAGACATTTGATACTTATTAAAAGATTATTGCTTTAAGGCATATTTTGATTTTCTGCCTAAGACTGTGTGGAGAGTCTTGCTACTGAGATAATAACAAAGAAACCTTAAACATGAAAAAAATACCCACATGAAAGATAATATGTTCCCTATTAGTACTGGTATCATTTTCCGTGGGATTACTTCTCTCCAAATATAACAGAAGTTTAAAAGTAAAAGCCCATTTCCTGTAAAAAGAGACACCACACGGCAGTTTTGAACTTTTTTTTTTTTTGTATTCAAAACTGCTGGTGTGTGATACTTCATTAAGCAATTATCAAGTGACTATTTACTTCAAAAATTTATTTACAGTTTTAAGATCTATGCTAAGGAGAATACAATCGACCATGCTGCATATATCAAGACAGAGACAGTTAGACAAATCTATTAGGCATGCCCCGACAATGCTTTTAAAACTTGAGAAAGATACACTTTTTTCTGCTCTTAGATGAAAGCGTTTTGGGGAGCCGAAGAGCAATCATGTGCAATTTTAGAACGATTGAAACCTTTTAGAAACTTGTATATGTATTTGATGTATTTATATATATATATATATTTGATGTGTGTGTGTTTTTACTTTGGTGTTTCTAGCCTCAGTTTACAGCACCTTGCTTTATGCCTCCAGACCTTGCAGAAAGCCGGAGAGTCAAGCATAATGTGGGTAGAAGAAAATTTCAATCAATAAGATTGCACAGCTGTAAATATAAGCTCCTTTTAGCTGCAAAACTGTTAGTTCAGAGGAGTAATTTAATTTTTATTGAAGATAATTAAAGTCCATTTAAATTGATCAAGGTGCAGGAGATTATAACCTTCTTTGGGGGAAAAGAAAACAATTACGATACATAAAACTAAATAAACAGTGTGGAAGCAAAAGACAATCCCAAATTTACAGACCCTTCCTAGTGTACAGTGGACTGAAGTTTAAATACCACAGTAATAACCTCCTGAGCAAGGAGATATTTTAAATACATGCCTGATTAGTGAAATGGCACATACAATTCATTTTCCTATGAAGATGTGCAAATATATTATTTTCTCAGAGGCATTTACGCATTAGGATTTAGATGAATATTTTCTGTGTTATGACCTACACTTATTTCAACAACATCCATCACTAGAATAACTGTGCTGCCTGTATGAACATGTATATACTCATTTGTATGAACATCGATGAGCAGGTTATGTGGAATACATTTAGAAGAAGAAAAAATAAATAAATAAAGCTGCGATTCCCCCCCCCGTCTTTTTTTTTCCTCACAGAACAAAAAGGTTAAGGGATCACT
The DNA here is from genome assembly GCA_000699545.1 of Podiceps cristatus. NCBI lineage: Eukaryota > Metazoa > Chordata > Aves > Podicipediformes > Podicipedidae > Podiceps > Podiceps cristatus. The sequence continues at coordinate 10,653 of KL260146.1, forward strand.
GAGTGAGGCAAGAAGTTCTTTGGCATTAGAGGGAGACTGCAGATCAAGAGAATATTATTTTAATAGCAAAATAAAATCTCTTTTACATTCAGTACTTCCTTTGTTTCATCCAGGACACTAGGCGTTAGAAAAGGGACACAGCCCTAGGAATGTAGCAACCCAAACCCCATTAAACATGCATGGGGAAGATTTCCAGCCTGCTGTGCAGGGAGTTACATGCCCAGGCTCTGTTAACAACAGTAATTGTGCATATAATTTCCCGTGCGTTGCTCTCAAAATTCACCCTACAGACTTTAGCTCCATGTCAAGTAACTCAGCAGCCATTTATTATATTCTGAGGGCGGAAACCAGAACTTTGAAACTGCAGGATGGAAGCGGTCGCCTTTGCTCCCCTCCCTTTCTCACACTTTTCCCATCTCGATCAGCTGAAGGGAAGCTTTGAGGACTGGGTCCTCAGACGAAGGGGGAGTGCGTCTCCAAAGGATGCAGGGTCTCCTGCGTGGTGATGGCTCCCCGTACCTGGTCTGGGCTCTGCAGGACTCATGTTGGTCCATGTTGGGGTCTGCTTGCAGACAGACCTCTCTGGACCTTGGTTTCACCTCTGGGGACCTGGCAGAGGCCTGGAGGGGGTAGTCCCCACGTGGGTGGCCCGTGGAGGGAAGGTGCATCTGCAGCGTGGTGCAGGGCTCATACCCACAGGGGCCAGAATGGGGGACAACTGGCAGCTCCTACAGGGTAGAAACAAATGAGTTTGCCTAAAGTGACAGACCCAAGGTGCTTCAATAGCTGGTCTGAATCAGGCTATTAAATAGCGAGTGGCTGACCCCAGAGAACAGGTGGGTGCTGAGATCTTCCAGGGATTCTGGATAAGGAGAATCGCTAAAAAAATTGCCAGGTCAGAAGGTGCATGTGAAGCTCTGAGAGGAAAAGTTTGGAGTAGGAAACCCAGCTGAAAGTGGGGCATGCCAAGCACCCCCAGCTGCCCTGGAAAGCTCAGAGTTTTATGGGATCAGACCACAGAATACCTGAAATAAAAACTTTCTGTCCTGGAGGAGCAGCAAAATGCCAAGCTGCCTTCCCTGGCAGACAAGCAATTAAAAGTTTGGCTCCATCTGCTCACAAAAGAGTGAATGCAGAAAGCAAAACGGAGACTAGATCTGAGGACGCTAGCAAGCCGTGAAGGTAACTTGATGTAGAAGACCACTGTGCTCCAGAAGATCTTACGGTGGATTATGTTGAATAAGACCACCCCCCATCCCCATCTAGTCCTCTGGACTTGGAAACCAATTTAAAAAAGTACACAAAGTAATCATTCACGTAAGTACGTACACACTCAAGCATCCAAACCACTAGTCTGACTGCGAAACTAAAGAATCCCATTGTCTCCGTCATCCTCCTCACCAAACCACCCCCTCAGCCGCTCTCTCAGCACCGGAAGGAAAGGACCGGGGGAAAAAGCAGAACAAAACCAAGATGGTCTTGGCACAGTGTGCCCACAAGGTTAGGCTGTGATCCACTAATGAATAAGGTTCTCCAGGGAACAATCCCACACCAGTAGGTGGAATGGCTAATCTAATAGGTTTCTTCCATATCTAAATTCTATAATGGTGTAACTTGCAGCAGGGAGCATGTGATCACTCTTTGAATAAGCAGTGGGAGGGGAAAGGATATGTTTAATGGCCAGAATTAGTTTCCTTACATTGGTTTCCCGAGCCATTGTGCAGAATATGCAGCCTAAGAGTAGTGTGAGACTTTTTCTTTTTTTTTTTTTTTTTTTTTTTTTTGATTTTGAAATGGGTACACATCAAATACACCCATCCCCCAGTCAGAAGAAAATTCTCGCCACATGCTTCTGTCCTCCAGACTTACACAGCATTTTATTGTATGGAAGACATCAAAAGAGTTTGGTTCTCTTGTAAAAGTTTTACAGGAAAATCATTGAAGAGAAGTGTAACTTTTTTTTTTTTTTTTTTTTTAAATTCAAAACTAGAACCAATATTCTGGATTCCCACACTTTGGTGTGGACTCAGAGAGAGCAGCGCTTTTCTGTACAGTAGAGCAGAAATACAGACCCTGTATAATTAGAATTGCAGTCATGGCCTGTGGGATCTAGTGATTTGGACATATTTTATTTAACCAGCTTAGTAAAAGGTAATATTCAGCAGCTGTGATCTATAGCAGAATTACAATTTTCAGGGTCAAGGAGGGATTTTGATATTAGGAGGTTGGGCAGAATTGCTGTAAAATCTCATGAGCTGTCGTTAAAAATAAATGAGAAAATAGGTTATCCAAGAGTCATTGTAAGGGAAAAATCAATAGGCAGTGTCTATTCACTTGGGCTATCAAAATCCTTGAAATTTGAACAAAAGTTTCACGTTTAGTGTGCTGTAGGTTTTGAAATGTAAGTGGTGAATGCTCTGTGGGTACAAATTCATTGTGCTGTGCATTCAAACAAGGAGAAACCCTTCTGAAGTTCTGGAGTTCTCTATTAAGACAGTACAGTTCCTTCGTCACTAAGTCAGACATGTAAAACAGTTGCCAGTGAAACTTCAGAAACAATTTTAGCTAACTGATGACAAACTCTCTCTTGGAGATATATCACATTTCTTGATCTCACCTTGCTCCTCTGGGGTCCCCTCCCGCCTCCGGCTCCCGGTGGATGCGGAAAGGGGCTGCAGCCCTGTAGCCCGGGCAACTTTCCGCAAGCTTGCTCTCCTGCTGCGGAACTGCAGACGATGGAGATTGGAAATGAGCATTATTGATAATTTGGAGCAGTACACATAATTGATATGGAAAGGGAGTATCATCCTCATTCAGAAACAATTAACTTACCCCTCCAACACAGCAGTTCAAAGAAGCCTCAGCCTTTTAAATATGAATGAGTATAACTTCAAAATATGCAACTATTAGCTATTACAATATACACACAGAGTTGGATTTTTTTTTTTTTTTGGTATTCTTGTAGCTACCAGATTTAAGTGTGTCATGGGTGCAGACCTGCAGGCGCACAAGTCGTGCATGGGCTCTGAGCAGTTAGAAGTGGGGAGGGGAAAATTTGACACTGCTGTCGAATTGTATTTTTTTTCTTTTTTTTCTTTTTTTGAGCCACAGCCAGATACAACCCAAAAGTCCAGTTAATTCTTGGTGCAAGACAGACACTTTACAAAACATACAAGAATTAGCAGAAAATGCTCATTGCAAATGGACATCCCAAAAGAAAACCTTTCCCCAAAGCTCAACAACATTGAAGAACTCAACAGACTCTTCTGCAGCAGCCCGATGAAGATTTGTAGGTTGTTAATTTGATTGCAGAGGGTGCATGTTAAATAGAAAAGAACTGAGTTTGTCACTGTCATCTGAATCCATTCAGTCAGTGCAACAAAGGTATATTTAACTAAAATATGAAACAGACTTGCTAACACCGCATTATTTTCTCAGGCTTACAAAGTTAAAAAAAAAATTAAACTGAATATAAATGACTTTGAGCATTTTTTATGACACCCACAGCCTAAGTGATCCAGATAATGTAATCTAACCATCATTAGAAACCATGAAATTACAATTCCTCTGGGATGGATATTTATCTCTCTGTTACATACAGAAAGGCGATTAATTAGTAGCTCTTTCAGTGTTTAACATTGCTGTGTACTGAGGCTGATTAAAATCTAACTATAGAACAGCTATCATAGCTAACACGTAATCTGGGGAAAGTTTAGCTGGGGCATGAAGAAGCACCTTAAAAAGAAAACTTAAAAAAAATGTACTTTTAGAATTAGGTAGCTTCAAAGCCAAAACCCAGGCTTCCTTCTAATTTCTATTACACACAGCAATTACTGAGATTTCAAAAACCTCAATATTAAAAACAACTAAACCCACATCAAATATTTTTGCAAAGTGGTAACATTCACAGAACAGTCATTCGTTTTTGAGGAATGTATACAGCACACAGTCATGAAGTGGATCACACAGCAATCTCTTGAATGGCTTATTTGGAAATTTAAATGGGAACTTTTGCCGGAGCACGTGTGTGTGTGTTCACCCTGTACCAATAGCACAGCGCGCACACACTGTGTGGGCTAAATTCATATTTCTGGTGTAATTTCACTGGCTTGTGTGGAATGCACCAAAGATGTGTCAATCTGTGTGTGCAGTTTCCTCCGGGACCTCACAAGGGACAGCAGGACATGGATAATTTCACTTTGGGAGGAATAAACAGAGGTAACTTTAGTAGGTTTGATTTCCAGAGCATTCCTAGTGTGAATGAAAATATTGGAGGAATTTCATGTAAGGGCAGCTGAAATACCAGAAAAATCCCAAATCACTAGTCGCTATTTTGAAAATAATTTCCTATTTTGGCATCACTGTCCCACTGTATGTGCACTAATAGGTTTGGGCTGGTTGAGAAGAGGGAAGAAACTTTAAAAGTAAATGTGAATAGTTCAGCAAAAAGACCAAGGTAACCCTAGTTTTATTTAATTTTTTGAAACTATCAGCCAAGACTACAAATCTATATTGGGCATAGACTGTATTTTAGTGAGGCTATACAGAAAGAAATTAGAAGTACTTTTAAAATGAAGTGTAAAGAAAGGACACTTTACGACCCTCACCCCCCCAGTTCCCGTCCCAAAGAAATGAGCCTCTGATTCCTAATCCTCTCCATTGTGTCGAGTATTGTGTAGATGCTGCTCTCTTCTGGCTGCCTACACAAATTTTAATATGCAAAATATTAATAAAAAATGAAATAAAAGGCTGAGAATATCAAACATGGCCTCATTGTGCCAAGGGTAATGGAGGCAGCTCTGAGGCCTCCCTGTGGAGAGGTGACCCATACCCGGCTGCTTTGTAGTTCTGCTCCAACACCGCACTGACCAGGAGCTGCTCCAGAATTCCCCTCCCGCCTTCCCGCGCACCTCGCTCAGGATGGCCCAAGTGCATACTTGGAGGCGAGGGGAAAGCACGCTCTTATTTTTCAAGCCGGAGACGGCCAGCACTATCTACTGCAGGCACCTGTCAGCCATACCACGCAGGGCAAGGGGCACAGCTGTTAAAGCTGCCGGGGTTGTGCGTTTAGCCATTTCACGGTTCGTTACAACCTGAGCAGCAATATCTCAGTTTCGTACTCTTACAAAAACATGGACAATTCAAACCTAGTGAGAAGTTTAAAAAACAACCCCAAACCACCACAATTTTTAAACTCTCAAGTGACCACTGCATCTTTGAGCCTATGTAGCATGACCAAGCTACCCAACCAAGCATATCCCTGGTCACACACCCCCTGCTTCAGAGAGAGCAGAGGAGGAGCGAGATTCCTGTGAATAGGTTGGAGGCAGGAAATAAGAAGTCGCCATGGCATCTCATCGCTCCACTGTGGCATGCAATGGGGTGGGACATTGCTGGGGTCCAAGGAGACCCCAAGATGGTTGACTTTTTTCCATTCTCCAGCTCCAACACAGCTCCATGCTACATGCAGGTCCATGTCAGGGACCTCTGACCACCCTCTCAGCCGATATCCTCAGGTAGGTCTAACGGCCCTGCTGGGTCATTCCCGTGCTTCAGAAGAGGTGCCACACTCGCTGCATGGACAGATGGTGACATTTCCCAATGACCTAGAAGCCTCTGTCCATCTCATCTGCCCATGTGGTAACATCATGTAATCGTTGCCTGAGTAAAGGTTGCTCCGAGGGCAGGTGGGACCTGTGGGCAGCACGAGTTCAGACTGTCCATAGCCACCCAAGTCACCGGTCTGAGCTTCAGGATACCTCAGGCAGTGCATTCCAGCCAAAATATCTCATCCTAGAGACAGAGGAATACAACCATCACAGACTTAAACCCATGCTATTTTGTCGTACCTCCTATGGTTTCTTCTTAAAGATAAAATTCATCTCTAACCCAACAACTGACTCCGTTCAATGTCCCTGAAGCCCCACAGATCACCCAGCGACATGCAAGTTTCGGGCTGAAGCCTTGTGAGGGTGAGAAGCATTTTCCCTGGCGAGAGACCGGCTGCTCTTGGTGGGGGAGGACACGAGCTCTGCTGCCACGCGTTTGCCTGGCACTGGTTTGCTTCTGCTGCGGGAAGGAGAGGAAGCACGGTCCTCACTGCGCCTGCGGGACTCACGGGGATATCTGCTACAATTCATTAAGTAGTGCTCTAAGAAGTTACAATAATAACATTTCAACAGAGTTTCCAGAGGGAGTCTCAGAAACTACAGGAAAAGCCGACAAGTTTCAATCCATTTATCAAAGCACTTCAAGACAGATGAAACAGCAGAGATGCTTACTGAGGAATGTCTCTCTTTCTGGGTGTCCAGAGCATTTCAGTAAATAAAAAGCTCTTTAAAAATAAGTCAATACAATGGAATCCCTTTTGCCTTTTGCCAGCGCTTGTATTACACTTACACCCAAATGACCCTCCTACCTATAATACTGCAGCATTTACATACACATCAAATGGGTGCTTTTCACTTACATAATACATTTAATCCAAGGATTACAGAGCACATAATATATTAAACATTACAACACCTTGTGAGGTAGGTTAGCATTAATGAGGTTGCAGTGGGTAAACTGAGGCACGGGCTAGCTTTATGACTTGCCTGTGGTCCCACAGTCAGTCAGCGGAA
>KL260146.1:17328-19828 GCA_000699545.1 Podiceps cristatus
CATACTTGGATGGGTAAAACAGACTAATTCACGTTTTCAAAAACAACTTTAGCTACCCATCCGGAGACACGCAGGCCCTGATTTTCTGAGGGCAGGAGAACAAAAAGCAAATAGGAGAAGATAAAAAGAATGGAAAGCAAATATCTGCTGTTAGAAATAACATTTTTTTGTATGCCAAATTGTGTACGCAAAACAAAGAGGCATCCAAAACTGAAGGACACTTTAGATGCTGGTCTACAATAATTTGATTTTCTGAGTAAAGATTTTTCTAGACCTGCAACAGGGGTTTTGTTAGGGTTTTGTTCAATAACGTCAGTTTATATTTAGCTTTCGTATAGCAGATAGAGAAAAAAAATTCTTTGGTTAAGGTCTTTGAGCCAAGCATCTAGGATAAAATTTTCAAAAGAACTCAACAGTGACTTTTGAAAACAGAATTAGGCTAGTTGCTGAGACAAGCTTTGAAAGCTACCCCCTACCTCCCTTAGCATTTTAACTGAGAGCCGATTTCCTCGGTTATGGTACCGTTTCTTGTTTTAGTCCCCCTATCTCAGGGCTTTCACCAGTATCGCTAAGTCAAGTTGGATTTAAAACCAGGAAAACAAGCAGGAGACTGGGCGACGGGGGAGCTTGTGGTCATGACCTCCCCGGCATGTCTGCCGCCTGAGAGCAGCGTAGCCGGACACGGGGATGCTCCCTGGGTGGCTCCCACTTTCCAGCCAGCCTTTGTTCTCTTTGTGGGAGCACTGGCTAATAGAGGTGTACACCCTCCACCTGATGGTTAGGTGAGGCTATAATTACCTCAGTAATAAAGGTCTGATTCTTCCCTGCTCTGCACCTCCTCGGCTGGTCAGGAATACTTGTCTAAAGTGGGTGCAAAATGCTACCAGATCAGAAAGATGACATTTCACATCAATGGAAATGACCAGGTGTAAGGAACAAAGGCCTACATAACGATGCTCTCAACTCTGTTGTCCTTTAATTAAGTAGTTCCTCGGGCAATGACACTAATGAGGCCTTGTTTCCTCAGGGTTGGATTCTCTAGTATCTAAATGGGATGTGAGCTCTTCCTGGGGAAAGAGGCATTTATAATTTCTCCCTCCCAGGTGGTGTCCAATTTGGGTGGTTGTCATGCTGCAGCCTTTCTCCTGGTGGGAACGCTGGTGGGACTTTTCTCCTCTTGGCTGATCCTTTTCCTGAAACCTGCAGGAATTTTTGAGAGCTCTGCTCTTCTATTAAATTTGGTTGAATTTGGTGAAAGGGCTCCAAGTTTGCAGGGGATAGGAAGACAAATGCACCAAATGAGACAGCAAGGTCATAAACCTGTTTCTACTGAGAGGAGAAGGTTAAATATTATTTTTACTTACAAGTGAGTTTTCTAGTTGTGTGGTAAAACTCACAGGGTTTGTTTTTTGTTGTTGGTTTTTTTTTTGTTTTTTTTTTTTTTTCTGCTTCAGTAGGTAGGCCTGGCTGCAACTCCTGCAAGCAGTATCAATGAAGGGAGTATGTACAAACAAATGCAAGCAGGGCACGCAGCTCAGGGAAGAGGCGATGTTACTTAGCTGGGTGCAGAAGAGAACTGGAAAGTTCAATTAAATCCACAAAAGCAGCAATCATATTCACTGCGGACAGTGCTGACCAGACAAGGTCATGAGTCCGAATGGAGAAAGCAGCTGAACAAAGAAGCAGCAAGAGAAGGTTTTCTTTGGGTCTGGTCCAGGACAGCAGTCACAACATGGCAGCCAGCGGGATGCATGCACCAGAAAGCTGGCAAGGCGGGCTGGGCGTTACCATCGACCTCTCTGCCACCAGTCAGTCAGGACAGCCCCCTTCCTATACAGTTTTTAATGGCTCAGCACTGCTTAAGGCCCTTTAAAATGCCTAAAACTTCCCCTTTCCAACACTGCTCTCTGGCAGGACAGACATCCAGCTAATGCTTTCATTTCATGTTTCTGATCATCCCATTAACAACATTGGCTTGCAGAGGCCACATCCTTCATCAGATAAGCCACCACTGCAACCTAATAGCTCTTCTTGCGATAAAGCCGAGGCTACACACACCGAGGGAGCAGCCCAGCTGCGCTCCCGAAATTGCAGGACAAAGCTGCAGCAGTTCCCCAAAACACCACAGTGCCCGGGTGGTGGAGAGGTACCAACAGTGGATGACACCGCTCCTCACACTTGGCTAACCCCACAGAATAAGCGGCATTTGTAGGTTATGTAGAGGTTTTACAAAATTATAGCTGCCCAGGGAAAAGCAGACTATCCCCAAATCCACCCTGAGATGCCCCTCTGACTGCAGACATCATTTTACTTCTACTTGTGCACAACAGTTTCCCAAGCAGGTTTTCCGACATGAAGAGGTAATCACGTCTGCGTGTTTGTGGAAGACAGAAAGCTGCGCAGACCAAGGGCTGGGAGCTCTCCCTCTCTGGGTCTGTCCCTGTTGAACTTGTCTGGTGTGAGGTGGAGATAGAAGCAACAGATCCCAACTGTACCGAGC
>KL260146.1:22328-30823 GCA_000699545.1 Podiceps cristatus
TTAATTTGTCATTTCTCCACAAAGGCTGGCAACATTAGAAACATTTCGCTCTTTGAGGTTTACATTTGTAAGCGCTTGGATTCATTCACAGATGCGCTAGAGATGCAACCCAACTGGTTCAGGGGAAGGCTGGACCCAGGGGTGCCACCCTAGCCGGGGGTGGCTCAGGCTGCACTCTCCGTCAAAGCCACTCAATCCCCACCAAAAGGTGTGGACCTAGTGCATCTCACCCGCACGCTTCCCGAGCTGGAGGAAAAGGGGAGAGCGAGCAGCAACAGTGTTTTGAAGAGCGTAATGTGCACCTGAGCACTATTTTACATGTGGGGAGTACACGAGGATGCAAAGCAGGCACAGAGTTATTAACAGGTTAGCACGAGAAACATAGCGATGGCAGGTTCATCAAAAGTGAAGATGAAGGCTTTGCGTGGCAGTCTCTCTCGCTCCCTCATTCCCATCTGAGTGGATGTATCTGATGTGACACTATGCCCTAGATTTACACTGGGATAAGGAAAACTAGCTGCCTTTCAGCTTTTTGCTGATTCCAGCAGGTGGCTAGATAGAGGGCAGAACCTAGTCATAGGTCACTGTTAAGATCAGTAGTCATGAATCAATCCCCATGATAGTTAAATTATTGAGGCAACGCTGAGAATGCCTAGGCAACAGACGGAGCTTAAGATTTCCTTCTTGACAGTTCGCCGCTTTACAAAATATGCATCTCCTAATTTGCTTGGGAGAGGATAAATACCTTCTAACGCTGCCATGCTTCGTCCTAATTTGCCTGAACTCAGCTCAGTGCCATCACTTGAAGCTAATGGCCAGAGCTCTGCTTACACAACCCTGAGTGCCTTAATTTGAGGGCACGTTGTGACGGAAGGCCAGCCAGCCTCCACACCCTAAACTGAGCGCCCAAATCTTTCCGTGTCCATGATAAATGCCACACACCTCACAAGGATGAAAGGAGAGGTGGCCCAGGAGGCGGCGAGGGGGGTCCCTGTGGCAGTGCATGGCCATCAAGGCCATTGCTGAACAGAGCAACACCTCCTGAAAACGTGGGTTTGGATTGCCCAGGAACTTTTGTACCTGCACAACCCTACAGCTGCTGACATCAGCCGGTAGAGAAAGCTGGCACAGAAACCACCTTTGAACTTAGTTGCGAGCTGTATGTAACTCAGAAACCACAGTTGACCATACACGCTTCAATTTGTTTCAATGCATAGCATATTTTTGGTGGATCCTTTTATTCTGCATTTATCACCATGTTTCAAAGTACTAACATCCTTTTAGCTGAGTTATTAATTTCCATGCAGAGAAGGCAGGGGATGTATTCGGGGCCAAAATCAACTCCCAGGGACAGCACAGCAGGTCAGCAGAGACTGCAGGGATGCCAAACCCCCCAAAGTACTAAGGCACACACGACAATTCGGTGCTCAGTTCCCACCTAATTTGGGAAGAGTTTGAAAGCCACCAGCTTTTTGTTTCTTTGAACATGTTTCTGAAAAGATTTTACGGCTTAAGTTCAAGGGCTTAAAATCCCTCTCAATTTGTAATATTTGTAAGGGTTTGCATATAATGAATTGAAAAGTTATCATGAAAATTACTTTACCACATCACCAGAAATAGATCTTTGCTGGAGTTCTGGCTATAAGCCAAATGACCTAGACCTGTCTATAGGGGAGGCACAGCCAATAGAAAAAGAGAAACACAGATCATTTACACACAGGTAGATGAAACTATGATATATTATATCAGCTAAAAGCATGTATAAATTAACATTTTTACAGTTTCTGTTTAAAAAGGGGAATATCACATCAGAATTCAATACACTAAAAATATCTCCAACATGCGGTCTCAACATAGTCAAGCCAATATTAAAAATCCAGATTTTTGTTTAATGCACTGTAATCACGTATTTGTCACCGAACTATTACTTAGGGTCTCTTTTCAATCAGCAATGAATAGATAAGTATTTTTATACATCTTCAGTAAGGGCCTAGCATATACTTATCAGTACCTATATCGACACTGGAAGATTTAAAATCTCTAACAGATGGGCTGTGGTCACAGCTACGTTTTGGGCAAGTGATGCATTATCATGATCTTGATGAAAGTGGAATTGTTTCGAACAAGCAGAAAAAAAAGCCTAATTTAAAAAAAATGTTAAATAGAGTGTTGAATTTACATCAGATATTAAACATCATCCTAAGGTTACTCTCTTTTTAAAACTAACTACTGTCCTTAACCAGGGTACGTCTATTACACTAATTCATGTTCGAGAGTTAGTCACAGGAGACAGGTTCACTTTCTACATCATTTGGTCTCTGTTTTACTTATATTCTATATCACAGAAGGTCAGATACTGCTTGATATTCGTACACCCCGCATAGCACAAGAAAAGTGCAAAGAGCCCTCTTTCCTCGCAAACTCTGGCAACTTACAGGCTAATTGTCTGGGGTAGAATTTGACATATGTTAAGTCTTTTTATACTGGAACAAGCCCTCACCCCAACAAATATTAAGATGCCGAAAACACTCAGATAAAGACAAAAAAAAAAAAAAAAAAGAAAAAATAATCAACCCCACATGCCCTCAACTATGCCATCAATAATACAAAATACTTTACACCACTTGCACCTGAGTTGAATAGCGGAAAAGAGAGGGAGGCTCTGTCAGTGCAAGAGAATGATTCATGTGACCACTTTGTCTTAATTACTCAGAACAAGCCGTTTGTTGCTGTTTAGTGAAGAACAAAGATATCAGCGTCCCTTGACAGAAAAAAAAATAGCCATCATGGTGGTGAAGATGATGATGACTGCCAGAACAACGATCAAAATCCGGTTTTGGATGATCCTGAAAAAAAGCAGAAGAGACAAAAAAAAACCCAGTGAATAAAACAAAATAAAGAGAAATAGGAGAATACATATAAAAATCATAAAAAGAAATACACAGGTAAATATCTTGGAGAAAAGACGTGCCCACAAATTTAGGATTTCCTATACCATTCTGCGTATCTTGATTGTTTTTTACTTCTTTCAATTTCCAGTGCTTCCAAACATTTCTTAATGTAGCTATTAAATCCAACTTTTGCATTCAGGAAAGAATTAGACTTTTCTTAATTATGCATACACATAAGTACATATTAGAATAACTGAAATATGTCATGTTACAATTTATTAAGCTTTTAAGAACAAATTAAATGATTAGTCCTCAGCTGATGCAATCCAAGCAGGGTGGTCTGTAATAGTAAATACCATTATATTTTTTAAAGCCGTTTGGAAATCTTCACAGCTTTTTTAATCTGAACAGAAACAATTTATTAATTTTCAAGGGATTTTACTATTAAGATGCAAGCTTTCAAGGAAACACATGTCAATGAGATACTTACTTGTACTAAAATACCAAGGGAAAAGTATAAAAGACAGTTTTGAAGAAAAGGATGATATAAAGAAGCAAGTGTCAAACTGTGAAGCTTATGTGGTAAAAGCACCTCCTGTCTCTGTAGCATACCTTTACTTATGGTAATAGGCAAATGTTACATTTTCTATGTAGCATATATAAAAAAAAGGAAATTAGTAATAATAAAAATATGCCAAAAGTAGAAAGTCCTAATATTGTTCAGTCCTTTGTTGGGAGAAATCCCTGTGCCTAAAATCAGACACCATATTGCTTCAGATTTTGCCTGAAAATAACAGGTCAATTAAAATGAATAAATCAACAATCATTAGAATTTGAGGCATTTTATGGGAAGATTCCGAATTTTAAGAATTCAGCATTTGTTATTCCATTCTCACAAAGGAGGAAGAATATTTTCATAGGCTCTTCATGAAACAGGAACTTTAGCAAAACATATTTGTACATGAAGCGTATCATCAGAATTGGAGAGGTACAGAAAAAAACCCACCCAAACAAAACCAACAGAAGAACTCTAAGTTATATTCATTCTTATTTTTTCCCATGCTTCTGCAAAACAAGACAAAACAAAAGAAAACAAAACCCAACAGAGCCTTCACCAACCAAACAATGGTAAGAAGAGGTAAAACTGTTTTGTGAAACATCAAACCAAGTACAAGCTCCAACTTAAGGACAGGGAACGTAACGTGTTAAAATGAGCATATTTCATGCAGTGAGAGAGAGAAGAAACTCCAGAGAGCAGAGGGGAAATGTTTTTCATTTGGATGTGGGTGGATATACATATAAATTATATTGGAAAGTGTAAAGAAAAATGCAGTTTTAACCAACTCCAGCTCTCTCCTTGCTTACCCCCCACCTAAAGAAAAAGCAGTAAATGGATGGATGAAAACTGTCACATCAGACAGACACCCTCCCCTGTGACACTCTAAAAGGACTAGCTCTCTATCCTCCTGACAGGTTACAAAATGATCACATTTGCTGACACGTCTTCCGCAAAACTGCTTTAGTGTTTGTGTCCACTTTCCTAGCAGGAGATGAATGGGCTGCTTTGTCCTCATTTATCACTTAAAGCTGAACTAAGATCTGTCTCGTTTATTTTCCCCTTCCTCACTAGAAAGGCTCAACCACAGCATTAATTCTTTCGCGATGACAGCTAATTCAAACTTAACAGGCAATATTTACTCTGCCAAAAGGACGAGGAGGAGGGAGGGATGTTTCTCGCTCTTCCCTCTCCCTCCTCCTCTCCCCCCCCCAAAAAAAAAAAGTGTAGCCGGCTAACAAAATAAAGCTAATTAAGGGCTTTTGGTTCTTGTTGGTTTGCACTTCAGTTTAACACCTGAACTTACAAGCTTCTCTTTTGTGGTGGGATGTGACATTCTCTGCCAAACACCTGATAACAAACGATTTGCCCAGGCAAATGCACGAAAACCAGAATACATATTTACTCACTCGCCCTCATCACTCCTGAAAAGACACTCAGCAAAATTGAAACTCAGCAGTGAAATAGATTAAAAGCATGAAAACTCTTAAAACATTCAGCCTTAAGTAATACACAGTGCAGCTGGCTTGACAACCATTTTATTTGTGGGATGTGGGCCCCAAGGCATCCATAACGCTAATTTACAAAGGATTAACTGTGAGTGAAACTCGCTTAATCTAACACATAGTTAGGCAAAGGCATACATAACATACTGAGTGTTTAAATCAACTCCTCCTATCTCTGGCCTGCTGAAAAAGCATTTAATCGTCTGAGACTTAAAATTGAAGAAAAATAAAAAAAAGCACCAAATCCTCCAAATGCTTTATTTTTAATACTCTGGCAGTACACACCCGATTGCAAGATTATTTAATCAGTGTCCACGTCTCTAAAATACTTGTCAAGAGAACACTGAGCGAGGCATGCTGCCACCTGTATCTGCTAATTGAAGGTTCACTTATGGTGTGAATCTAGGAAATACATATCAAAGTTCAATTTCTAGGAATCTGAATTAGTCTGCACAGTGCAGCAAAAGAATATCATATTAAAAGGAACAAATTAATCATGAAATAGGATGGATGTTATCAACAGACTCCTACACTGAAGCATTATATACTTTTAATATTCAAGCCCACAGTTAAAGATTAATTTTATATCTTTAAAAAAAGAATAACATCGAGTTTCACTGTTTTACTTTCAAGTGAGCAAGTAAAATTAAACTAACTGCAAACTGCCAGAAGGATGGGGGTAGGAGGAGAACGACAGAGATGTTTGGTAGCAGCAGGACAGTCTTGAGGAGGGCTTAGCAAGCTGCGTGTTGAAGTTTGAGTCTGGGAGCTGCTGCTCAGACAGAGAACCCAAATTCTGGGTGTCAACACATTTCAGATCTTGAAGTCAACAGGCAAGGGCGACCCTTCAGGGTAAAGAAAAAATCAAGAGGAAAAGGGATTTTGAGTGATCCAAGACAGTCAAGCCAGCTCACAGTGGTAGAACAATGGTTGGCATTGGCAGGACCCATCTGTACGGAAGCCTATAGTACTGTCACAGCCAGACACTGCCAGTGGGTATTGCTCTAGGCAAAGCATCGAGGAATTTAAGTGGGGGAGGGAGTGATAATACCAAAGGAGAAGCAAATGAGGCCTAACATTCGCTACAAAAAAATCCCAAAGGCTAAGAACATGTTCACAAGAAGCAGATGATGGTCTTTTATCTCTATTACACCTTAAATTCAACAAAATCTGGTGAATGAGGAAGCCCAGATTCTTCTTTGAAAAGGCAAAGCATGTTTACAGGGTAAATAATTTAAGAAAGAATATATACTTGAAAGAAGACACCCATTGAAACATCCATGGCTAAAATGCCCGAAGGCAAAAACTTGTGCATTTGCATGCTGCATTCTATTAAGTTAGCACACTGTAGCTTTAAAAGAATGCACGGCCAAATTAAGAGGAATGTGTGACTGAAACATCAAGGATTCCTCAAGTTTACATTATGAATCATAGTGCTGTTGATATGAGATGAATTAACCATTTAGTCGATGCAGCTTAGGCACTGAATTCACACCAAGTTCTGCTGGAGCCCGGTGCGCTGGAGCTCGTTAACAGCCGATGTCTACTGTTCCTTTCATACTCAAAACTCTAAGAGCACAAGGGCTCATTCTAATTTGAGTTAGAAGAGACGAAAAATCTGAGCTTTTAAACCAAGTTCCGTCTAGTTTATCATGGACAGCAGCCCAAAACATTTGGGTGCAAAACCACATAGAAACAGTAACTAAAGCAGATGTGAGGGTAACGTTAACTGGTGCATTGGAAGAGCACGCCGGACTAACAACGCAGAAAGCGCATCCCACTCCTGTTGAGTTTCCTTCTGCTCCTCCCTTCTAAATGCCTGACCCTCTTTCCTGGCATCTGGTCACTGCACTCAGCCTCCAACCACTGGCGCACTGGCAGCTCCCTCCAGCCAGTGCCAGCTTTGTGAGCTGATGAATGACACTGTCCACTTTCGGGGATCACTTCTCTTTGATGCACACGGTGACCACCGCTTTGGAGAACAAGGCCCACATCCACTACCAAACACCGATGTCCCTTGCAAATCAGTTCCCCCCACTCCCGCCATGGCAGAAACTGCCGTTGCCTTTCCACATCTCAAAACCCCAAATGATTCACTCCTCTCTGTAGCTTCACACACAATGGGTCTAAGTCTGTTTGTGACATGTTTAGATCTGCTCCGTATAAACACAAAGCAGTTCCCCAATGAGCTTTTGCAAACCTTACATTAAGGATGCCAACCGTGTTTAAACCTTTTTACAAAACTGCATTCATTAGCAGGGGAGTGCACGACATCTATATGGGTTCAGCCTGATGTCTTGCACATGTCTTAGTGCCTGATTGACCAGCATTGAATAATGATGCCTTGCCATTAAGCACTGATGGTACAATAACAATTGTCATGAAAATTAGCAATCACGGTAACATGTTAACAAAATACGGGATATAAACGAACCAGTGCAGACTCCGGATGCATAAAGAGTTTTGTGTCCTTAACTTGAAATAATGAAGACTACAAATAAAATACTGCAAAAATTTCTTACAGAAACTCAACTCTGACACTGATACAAATGAAAAAAAAATACAAATGGCTTGGGGAATCAGTTAGCACACATTCATTACAACACAGGGCTTTATTCTTAAAGAAAGCATCTCGAAAAATAGTGTCCTCAAGAACACAGACTGATTGATGATGGAGCACTGTCCAACAGTGTTTCACTGTAATACATGTATTTAGGATTTAACTAGAAGTGATTCCTATCAGTTTACTGGGCAGAAAGGCTTGTTCAGTGTACACAAGAGTACGTTTTAAACAGTCACTTTGAATACTTGGCTATTATATTTTTGGGTGCCCTTTTATTCATGATCTGCAGTTTTTGCTAACATGCCAGAAAATAGGTGCATGCAAATCAGCAGTAAGTGATTTTTAAGTGCCTAATATTCATGTGCAAATCAGTAGATTCAAACAAACACAAAGTGTAGGTCTAGTCACATAGGCATATACTTACAAGTAGAAACTAAACACGAATTTAAAGTAATATAGCTATACTCAGATACCTTCTGGAGAGACACCATTATTACGATATACAAGGACATCCTTGTTATGATATATCAGGAGCTTTCAAATGGAAGAACTAGACCCCCACACAGGGGAATAAAATGTTATGATTGGTAAAGCAAAGCCTTAGATACATAATGATAAATCTCTTAAATTCAGGGTATCTGGGGGCTGTTCATGTAACTATTCATCTTTCCCATCTTTAGGTTTAAGAATGCTTTTCTTAAATAAAAGCAACTGAAAAGAACTAGACAGGCTGTGGCAAACATAAAGACATGGCAAACTACTGAAATAAAAGAGCAAGAGAGCCCTGCCTAGCAAAATTGCAGCTGGTTGGAAGTATCTGACTTGAGACATTTTTCATCATTAACAACTGAAATTAGAAAACAGAAATATCAGTGAAAAAATATCTGCACAACTTGCATACAACTCCTTGGCTCTCTTCTAGCTGACCTTGGAAAGTGAAGAATTTGGAAAATACTCAAGTTTTGCTTTCCCCCCCCCCC
>JMFS01022557.1:0-75131 GCA_000699545.1 Podiceps cristatus
TGGTCTGGTTACTATTTGGGGTTAAACCATGGCATGGGTACAGTTTAAAGTTTCATTAATTTAAAAATTGATTCTTTTAAACAGAGTCCACTACAATTCGAATGCAGATATTAGTCGTGTTCTTACAGATGTTCAAACAACTTAAATCCCTCTAATTTATTTGCCTGAATGATTTCCTCTGGTAGTGAATTCCCCTGATTTAACCCTCTGCGCTCCTAAGGAGTATTGCATTTTTACGTTTTCAAAGTTGCTGCCTTTCAGTTCCACCAGTGCCTCCATTTCAGGTTTCGCCGTAGAGCTGGTGTTTGATTTACCTCCTGATGAGAAATATCCTTGTGCAAGGAAAGAGACTTGAATTTGGCAGCAAGTGGGGTGGGTGGGTATAACGTCTGCACAGCTACACAGAGCTGTCAGTCGGGCTCCTGCCACTCTGTGCAGGAGGTGGAATATTTCCTAATGAGTTAAGTCCCTTAAATCAGGTCACATTGGGAGAATTTTGTTTTTCTGCCGAACAGCAATGATAAAAATCTCTATTTACACTTAGTGGTTTTAATTTTCTATTTCTGTTCCCCTTATCCACTGAAGATGCTAATTAAGTATTTTTGAGTTTGGCAAATGAAAGATCTTGAATGGAAGTGCAACAGTTTTTTATACATCCATAGAATAAAGCAAATTGCATACATCTGACCTGGTCATAACATGCTTCAGGTGACAGGGGAAGGGTCGGTTATCTGGAGAGCCACTCGCTGGAAGTGGTGCCGAAGCCTATCCAGAAGCCCACAGGCGTTAGTTGAGGTGCCACGTGATTATCTGTTCCCGGGGAAAGGCTGAAGGCAAATGGCTTTAAGGCAACACCCACTACACGTGTGGCAGGCAATGTTCGTACCCTAAAGAAGCTCTTCTGGGTGCAGCAGCTCATCCGAGGGCTTCAAAGGACTTGTCAGGCTTCCCCAAGGTACAAATAAGTGCTCTGTTAGAGGGGGTGGGGACCCCTGACACACAAGGCAATTAGTTTCGTTCAACTTTGAGCAGATGTTTGAATATTCCTGCTTTTATTTAATAATTATATTGTGTTTATCTTGCATTCCTGTATAGTCAACGGAGAGAAAGCGCATGTTTAAGGGATGCTCCCCCGACCCCATTTTGCTCCCTGCAGGAGGAGCGTAGATGACGGCTGAGGCGTGAGTCTCTGCCCTCGCTCGCAGGAGCGGCCGCCTCGCAGCTAGGCCTGAGGGCCGCTCTGGGGATAGGGAACATCTAAATATGCCAGGAGAAACGGAGCACTAGTACGGTCATCCTGACATGGACTGCTGGCTTCATGGCAGTGCTTCTTCCCTCCCTCCTTCCCTCCCACCCTCCCTTCTTCCCTCCCTCCCTCCCGGTGCTGTTGTGTTTAATCACTTGTTTTTGGAGATAGAGGACGTATCTGGGGAATAATAAAGTAGTAGGGATCAAAATAGAGGATCCTTTACTAAATGCAGATGATACAGCCCCAAAATGCTCTCATGCCCCTCGGTGCTTTTGTTCATTTTTTTTTCCTCTTTGGATCCGTGGGTAGCTATAAACAATCATCTTGTTTCTTCTTGCTGCACTGTTGTCTCATCAGAGGCCTACATAGAATAGTCTTCCCTATCTTTGATTTGCATTAACTTTTATTTATATGTGTCTTCGATCTCTCTCCACACAAATACATGTGCATATGTGTGCTCACACGCACGCTCACAGTGTCGTGGTGCCTGACCATCTGCTTTGAATTACTGGAAAGGAAATTGTATGTAAAGGCCATCCAGGGACTATTAAAAAGAGAGGCAGAGGGAAGGAGTACTCTCTAATCAGCAGTTCATTAAATAGCAGCAAGTTGTGGCAGAATTGTGCTTATGAGACTGCTGAGCACTTAGGTATCCTTAATTGCTTAAATTGGGAATTTGAAAACTTATTAGGATTGTGGATAACTGCCTCTGAGTTATCCAAGAAAAGCAAGGTAAAACCCCTTATCAACATATAAAAACGTGACATGTAGCAAACAAGGGTGAAGCCATGTTAGAGAGTAACAATCATTTAGGAAAATGTTTACATTATACAGGGCATAAATCACATGGCAGAAACTGAACAAAAGTTGGGCCTGATGCTGTCTGTCTATGGATGGATTTATGAGTTTGTGGAATAAACCTCTTTGGAGAGTCACAAAGGTGCTAGGGGGTTTAAGGGTCAGGAAATATATTCAGAGTCTATAAAATAAAAATAATCATAATCAGTGAACCAGGCTTTCCTGAAAGTAACTCTAGTCAAAGATGCAAAGTCAGCTGTATTTTTAAAAATCAAGTGACACAGTCAAGGTTATAATAATTGCTGTGTATTTTGGGAAGAGGAAGATAAGGGTACTGTAAAAAACACTGCTTTCAAGTTTAGAAGAAAAAAGTAGGTCAGGAGATTTTCATCCTTCCTCTATTTTTACCCTAAAGGGATTAATCTTATTTCAGATCTATCAATGCATACGGACCCATAATCTACAGAATATTTTATGTATGAAGCTGTAGCATTTGTACAAGCAGTGTTTAATGTCAGTCTCTGTGGTGAGAGAAATATATGCAGCAGATAAACTGTGAATCATTAACTCAACATTAATAATGTATTAATAACCACCTTATGGATCTCAAATTTGCAGGTTCTCGTCTGATGCCAGGAAGTCTGAAAGCTTAAACAAAACAGACAAGGAATGCTCTACCCCCAGACTGTGTTAAACAAAAATCCTGAAAATGGGATTTGAGTAAAAGACTGAGAAAGTTTTCAGTACATGAAATATAAACGGAATGAAACTTCTGGGCAACAACCCTAACTCTAGCTTACTCCATCATGTTTTTATGATCTTGACCATAAAGCTTGTATTTCATAAAATCCAGGTCCGTACTTTCAAGTGTCAATGCCTAAAGTCAGGCAATTGAATGAATAGCCTGACTTTCTTAAAGGTACTGCTTGAAAGCTTTCTACTTGGATTCGCTTTGAATTGTGGAGAGACAGGTGCCACTTGTTTTTCCCCTGAAACAGGACTCATTGCAGACTGCAGACTCTGAAAATGGGAGGACATGTGGAGTCCCCCTTGGGTGGCAGTAGGTTACGTTGCCTCCTCTTACACTGCTGAGGTGTAACACAGCTCCAGCTCTCACGGCGGCGGCCAGTTTGCTGGGTGTTAAGGTACATTTGTGGAGGCAGTGCCCAGATTTGTCAGCAGAAGCAACATCAGCCGAGCAATTTAGAGGAGAAGCAACAGCTAAGGAAATGGTGGGTTTTGGTATTTTCAGTCCAGAAGCATTCTTCCAAATTCAAAGCTAAAAAAGTGATAGGATTTCTGGTCTTCTCTCGGGTGCTTCATATAGGTCTACTGAAGCAGGATATCGGGATTGTTTAGGAAAGGGCAAAAGGGATTTGAGGGGAAAAAAGTTTGCTTCCATCCTTCTTATAACTTGCTTATTTCCTCTCATGTTTGAGAAGTCCAAAGCCACTTTGCAATCTCTTTTGAAATACTCAAGGGCTGGGAAATTTTGTCCTTATGTGACAGTACTGCTCTGGCTACCTGGCTGCCTGGCTTGAGGAGCTGGGTAGGAACATTGCTGGAGGTCTTACAGCTGTGATGGCATACACAGGGTCTGCTGCTGCTCTCTGAGTTACCTTTGCATGATGGATATGCGCACAAGCAACCTTGCAGTGCCACCAGTCTGGTCCTGTGGGATGCTTGTGGAATAAGAAAGATAAGTAAATTCAGACTGGCAGGTGGACACGTCAGTTTTCAGTTGGTGAAGGGCTGTTCCAGTGCAGGTATTGATAACCAGAGTGACAGTATGCCTTGCATTTATATTGAGAACTCCATACCTTGCTGCATAACTTACTGGTTCCTGACACAGTCTTTTCCGTATAAAGGAGGTCAGAGATTGGCCAAAGGGCTGAAGATTTCCTACAGCAGGTTTCCTATGCCAGCCCCTCTGCCTCAGAGAGGGGGATGTAGCTTTTATTTCACAAATGGGCTGAAGCAGGATCACATCTCCCTGTAAAAATCCGCGTGCCGAGCAGTGGGGGGAATGCCTGAGCACCCCGCTTACCATTTCCCTGATGAGGAAGTGGTCTCATCGCAAGCAATGCAATCAAACCAGATGAGGTGCAAATAGATTGTTCTGATGACTTCACTTGCTTTTATTTTGACATTGGTGAACAACACAGGTTAGACAGTAAATCATACAGTATAGTGTTCTCTGACAAAAATAATAAACTAAGGTGCCTGTCATCTGTGGTAGGAAATACTGAAAATTAAATGGTGATCGTGAAACGCGACAGTTGTTATCGATTGTTTCTGTCTCCCCTGAATGGCCTAGGACACATGTCACTGTGGTGTAGGCAGTCACGTTGCCTTTGGGTTTCTTCCCTTAAGTCACAAAATTTCACATTTGAGTTAGAGCTAACTGACTGGTGCTGTACCTTTGGCAGACGAGAGGTGAAGGTTGCTCCGAGCCCAGCAGTCCCACCTTGTTTGAGGAAAGGCTAAAGAGTTTCACTGTCTAGCAGGTGGCTGCAATTTTGAAAAGAGTTTCTTAATAAATTTTCTTCCCCCTGTTTTTGTCTGACATGCTGATTAAGCTCACCAGGGGAGTAAGTGGCTTGGATTCCTCCTTTGCTCTCAGGCTCCTCAGAACAGGCAACAATTGTAGATGTATTTATGCAATTGTGGTAAGGGGGAAGGCATCCAAATTCTTGACCTGTGAACGTACTGAAGCATTTAATCTGAGTGAAGGAAAGAGGAGCATGCTGTTCCTGAGGCACTGTGGGCAGGGCAGGGGTGCTAATGAATTGGAAGAGGAAGGCTAGATGCCCCGGAAGAGAGTGGCAAGTGTATGAAAAACAGATTGTGTGAGTAATTACTTTTGCATACCTTCCTGACCATTATCAGCAGGACTGGATTTTTGATGGAAAAACTTAATTAAAAAGTTTAATTTTTTCCTCTTAAGAAAACTGTGCACAAGGGCTCATTGGTGGGTGGAATTTAGGACACTGATTAATTGCTTTCAAGAGATCGGCTGGGTGAGTCCTGCTAAGATGAGAAAACCAATAAAAGCCGGCAACCTGCTGGGCTAATGGTACAACTACTTGATCACCATTTCTAAAGTAAGGCTTTTCTGACGACTTCCCCATCGTTGCCATTGCAGGTGGGTATTTGCCAGAAGGAGCGACAGAGGGGACTCTGACGTGCAGCAGCTGCACCCATTTTGCAATCTTATGTCCCCTGATTATTTCTGTCTGATTATTTCTTTACCCTTAGGAGCCTTCCCTAGTGCTGGCCCCTGTGTAAGGTGCTGTGCAAATGCAGACCTGGCACCTTTCTTCTACGGTAATGCATTGCCTGCTGAGCCCGGGGATGTGTTTGGCTGTGGCATGGGGCCTTGGAGCAGGAGCCAGGATTTAATTGCGTGAGGTCCAGGCTGTGCTGCAGACGGATGTGAGGGGAGCCAATTCTGTCTCGTGTCAGATGCACGGGATTTAACAGATCTGCAAATACCAGGAAAAGATCCTGATGTGGAGACCTTGCTGCATAACAGAGGCTTTTACAGGCAGTGGGACACCGATGCAGTGGTTTTCATGTCTCTATGAATGCAAATGGAGTAATTAAAACAGTTAAGAAAATGCAGCAAGGCTGTGTTCTCTCCATGGTATATGCTATAGCTGTGTGGCAGCATCCGCTCTTGAGAACCGTGTTTTTTCATTCCTTCCAGGTTTACATTTTTGGTTCATTTAAAACGGTGTGTCGTCATTCTTCCTATGGGTTCTTGTGGGTACAAACCCTACCATGTTTACACCACAGCTAGTCTAGGACAACTTTTTTGAAGACATCCGAAGTAAAGTACAGTTGTCACTGACCTCAAAGTAAAAAGCAAGAACATTTGCCAGACTTCAAACAAAGAAATTGGCAACTGTGGTCCTCTTTGACACCAGTCTCTTGCGTTGCCTTTCAGCTTTCCAAGCTGGAAGACAGCCTTCCCATAGAGGGGCAGGAACATCAGTTACCTCCAATGCCTTCTGCTGCTTTTTCCTCCCCAGCTCTGCTTCTTCATTTCTCATTCAACACACCGCAACAAGCTCGGAGATCCCGGAGCAGGAGGCAGCAAGCGTGCCTTTCTGCTGCTGCAGCGTGCTGGCTCTGCTTTCTGCACTGCACTGCAACCATTGCCTGGCAGCTCCATCCCTCCCACCCACCCTGCCCCAGCCACCTCTTGCTGGCGGGGAAGCAGAATAGGTGCCTCTTAGGCCGCTGCGAGTAGCTCTGAAGGAAGACCCTGTCCTATGTTGTCCTCTCTCCCAGAGCTGCATTTCTCGACTTTGCCACCTGACGTTTAATTCTTTATGATTTACTAATCTGTGTTGCAGATTTATGATCAACTGCTGTTACTCCAGAGCAAGGGACACTTGACTAAATTCCCCTTTTCAACAGTCTGTCTAAGTAAGTTCTCTGTTGACTGAGAGCAAAGACAGGGCAACTCGGACCTGCAGGCAAGGCTGCCAATGCTCAGATGTCACTGAGGAGTCAGTGGCTGGCTGGGTTAATCTGGCCATATCACCAAAGGCACCACAGTGGGTCCTTGTTGTTTGCAGGGAAGTAAGTCTACAAAATTCAAGAAGCAAAACTTTTACTTAGAAGCAGTATCTGGGAAGGGGGGCAGAAGGCTTGTGCATTCACATCAATAGCGAGTGATATCCAGGAACGCATATTGCTTGGAGTGCCTAAAGGGAGGAGTGGTGGCTGACTGGGTGGTGGGTTATTTGTCCCAGCAGCGGGGCTGTGGTGCAAAGTGGAGCCACACTCTCCAACTCCTCATGTTGCGTTTACCAGTCATCCCTCCTTTAATGCATTGAAGACTTTCTACTTACTCCCTTACACATACTTTGGGTGTCCTTGAAGTTTTCAGATAGCAGGGAGAGAAAATGGGGTAATGCACAAAGGTACTACTTTCTAGTTGGGGATTATTATTTCTGTAATGCTTTCTGTACCTCTGGGGTGGGGCTGAGAGAAAATGTAGAGTTTTAAGTAAGAAGAATGATGGAGGAGTGCAGTAGTTGGTGTTTCAGTTCTGTGAATAGCGAAACATTGGAGTGCAAGAGCTTTGTGTAAATCCCGCATGTTGCATGTACTGCACACTGGATACGATCAAGTCAAACACTTTCCGAAACCCAGCTTCCCAATGAGAGCAGTAGATGTTGCATGATGAATATGAAGAAGCAGCAGAAAGGACGCCTATCCTGTAGCTTGTTTTAACAGTGCGTGAAAGTATTAGTCATGGAACAGTGATAAAGAATCACAGAAAGACAAGCTTTCTTCTAATGCTAAATAGAGAAATTCGTTATGATAAGGCCCAGAGCTTTATTCCTCAGGCAAGAATCTCTCTGCTTGCCAGCAGAGAGATTAGAGCTCAATTTTTCCCTAGTCTTGTTCGTGCGTGGCTTATCCGCTGTTTTGTTTTGAAATGCAGGTGATTTTGGGATATTCATTTTTCCTCTTCTATCCCTACCCTGGAAAAGCCTGTCTAGATTACAAAGAGCTGCTGTTTAGCATGTCATCATCCTCTATCATTCTTACGGTCTCTCTTGTCTTTTTTCCAAAGCATCCTTCACCCTTCCCTTGCATCTTCTCCTTTGCCTAGCAGTGACCATGCTTTCCTCCTTCAACTGACATTTAATGCATAATAGCACTCAGGACTCAGCATTTTTGTGTTAGGCTGAATCCTGTTGCTTTCATATCCCATCATGCTTGTCAGTCCCTCATTTTAAATCCACTTTCTTCATTTAAACTTGTCCTCCTAAGAGCATCCTGCCTTTGGCATGTGCAGCCTTTCTTTTGCACTTCCTCGCTGTACCATTTTCCTATTATCATCTCCAAATTTTTCTTAATAAGATATTCTCTTCTCTCTCACTTGCACTGCTGTAATTCATTTTTTTTTTTTTTTTTTTTTCTGTTTGGAAACGTGTTAGTAGTATTGGGGAAGGATGCAGTCCATAATATTTCAGATATTAGACCTCTAGTCGTGTCAGTATGTGGCAACATTAAAAGAGAAGTGCAGTAACAAGGCATAGTTTCAGATCCTGGTAATTGAGTGAGGCGAGCAGCCATCCTGATTCACAGTGCATCCATTCAGAGTGCACCCTCACTGTTCTCCTACCTCTGTACCTAAGTTCTCTTCTTTGATACATATAATATCAAGAAATCAGTCTCTCATAATGGAGGAGCATTCTTGTTGGTTGGAAGAGCATTGCTTCCCTTTTCTGTTATCTTACTGTTTTACAAAAAATGTACTGTATCCTCAAAGCTAAAAATCCTGAGTTTTTAATATATTTAATGTTCTGCAAATAACTTTAAGAGTCTAGCTCCCACTGTAGATAAACTCTAGATCTGCCAACACACTTTAGAGTGCAGAAAGGCCTTTTCACACGGGGAAGGCATATTTAAATTAACTTCTCTTCTTCTTTTGCATCCCTTTTCCTTCCATACTCCTCATGATCTGCTTGTTTATAGCAAGCCCGAGGAGAGCATAATGATTCCCAATGCTTCAGGGGCTTGATCTGAAATTCTAGCTGCATAGGTGCTTGTATTAATGAAAGCAGCTAAGTTTTAAATTCTCAGCAGGATATCAGATGAAAAGCACATTTCAGTCAAGCTGAAGGATGCAGTTCCATACAGAATAAGTGCACTTTGCCCCCAAGTACATAGGAAACCAAATGACAAATTGGCAGAGCTCATCGCAGCTTCAGTGGGTTTAGGGAAACGGCACTGAAACAGTAAAGTTGGTACCTCCTGTATTGTTTTTTCTTTTGAATAAATTGACTGAGATGCTAGACAGTTCTGTTTTTCTCAGACAGTAATTCAGGGCAGAGAGTGATCATAAAAGCTTGGTAAGTCACTTTTACGCATAGTTACTGGCTAATGAGGTGGTATTTAAGAAATGAACACAGTTTCCTGTCTAGAATGGCCTACAGTGAAAAGACATGTTTTGGAAAATTGATGCCATCAATGAGCTCAAGTCTGTCAATGTTTTATTTGGTGGCTTCCCATGCTGACAGTTTGCAGTCACTGCTTGTAATACTTGAGTTTGTCTCTTGGTCTTATGAAAAAAGTAGGATTGGTCTCTACCTGAAAAGAGACGTGTATCAAAAGGTATCGAAAGCTCTCCTTGTGGAGTAAAGTTAGAAGAGACCTCCAGAAGTCATCTAGTCCAGCTTCCTGTTCAGACCAGGACTAATATAGTTAGATATATCAGAAGGGACTGAAGAAACAACAGTGTATAAACACGTTACGGGCTGGAAAGCGTTAATATACCACCTATCTGTGTGGCCTAATTATTAAGACCCTGTTTTCAGGTGCTTGTAATTTTTGTCACACTTTCTTTAGGCTGAAGTTTTCCATGCTAATGATTATATAGGCAGATTTTTAACGTCAATGGCTTGTTTGGATTTTTTTGTATACGTGTACCTGTGCATTGTCCAACAGATTGATGGTACTGTTTATTCCAAAACACGAGAGGCTTGCACCATTTGAGACATTTACAGCAGTGCGGATGACTCTGTCATGAGGTAAAATGCTGCTACGTCAAAGAAGTGGTTCTTTAGACCATTGATAAGGTTCATGCTGATGTAAATGACCGCAGAAAATACAAGGCCACAGGGAATCAAGCTTTGTATTTTAGAACAAAACGTGATTTTGCTGAAAGTGATTTACAGGCAGAGTTTGTTTATGCTTTCTCTGTCACAGTAAATAAACAGTGCTCTTCTGGATGCTCCATCAAACAGTGTTGGAGGTTTGTGAAATATCGGGCTTGCTGTAACAGAAGACAGGCTCTATTTTTTATTTTAGCATAGTTAGCAAGCTAGCGTCCTTCACAGATTCATTTCACTGCCCGTCTCTCTAAATTTTATTTGAGTACTTTGGGGGAGGCAAATTTTATCTTGTGCTTAAATGTCCTCAGAAGTTTGTTACCTAGAGAGAGAGGAACAGCCCTTGTTGCACTTCATGTATGAGTATCTCCTGCTTAGGGATGGAGACAGGCTCAAACAGTGCAGGTCTGTCTTCCTGCCTTGACTTCTGTGAATAAATCACTGCTCTGTTTTTGCTTCCCACTTATAAAGTAGGAATTATATTACTTAGCTCACCCTGATTTAAAAAGTTTTTGTTCACATAAAAGTAGGTGATGGAAAGCTGTTCATATCATTAATCACTTTAAGTTCCTTGAATGTATTAGTCTGGCAACCTGAAGAAAAAACTACAGCCCTAGAAGCAGCTTAAAAAATAGAAGCCACTGAAAAGAGAGTATAAAATTAACCAGGGTCCACCCAGGCTCTTTCTGTTCTCTTTTCCTTTTCCCCCTTTCCCTTTTAAGGGTGTTAGATTGTTTAGAAGCTTAGACCTAAATGTCTTGTTAATCCATTTCTTTCCATTCTCTGGTCTCGTGCACTATTCGTGGGACTCGGTCAGCACAGGTGGCTGCATGCAGGCCCCAGCCGGCATGGTATGCCAAGAATCACCACCTTGTCTTGGTGTGGTGTGCCAAGTTCCTTTCCTTCTCTTGGAGGACAGTTCGGTTTTGGAAGAGCATTCTCAACTTATAGCTATTTATGGAGTGCCCACTGTGAGGGGAAGGGTTTGGAGGAAGGCTTGGGCCAGCTGTAGTCTCTAGTCAGACTCAATGCAGAGTCACTCCCTGGGAACTGAGGACTGAAATGGGGTAGGAATTTCTGAAAGAAAAACATGTTTGTGTAATTGTTTCATGAATTGTGTGTGAAGAGCCTTAAAATATTTCCAGTTTCTGGCATTTTTCCATCACAAGAAAGGTGACGTATATGCTTCTATTCATTAGCTTCTTTTCTTGTATATATGCAGCAGGTAGCACAGGCATGAAGAAAGATGCAAAGTGGAGTACAAAAGACAATAAATACATAACTTAATTACTATAAAAGTTATAGGCTGCTTCCCGGTGAAGTTGTATTTGAATCTAAAATAGAACATTTCACTGATTCTCAGTAATTGTTCAGGTGAGTAGTAAAGCCTTTGGGTGAAAATAAGTACAAAATAAGTACTGATGTAATAGCAGGGAAACTTTTTGAAGTTTCTGCAGAGGAGAAAAGCACATGCTTAATTTAAAATTAGAGCTGATCTACTGACCTGACCAGACGTATGGCTGAAAAATCTGTCTTAAAACATACACACATATCAGTATCTTAAAATATAATTAAAAAATAAGAGAGTGCTAGTTGAAAAAGTGCCACTTTCAGTGTAAGGTCTGTTTTTTTCACATAGATGTAGCTCACCACATGAATATAGACCAAGGTGTCTGACTGGCCCGTGGAGCAGACTCAGTGCAGTGGCACAGGTGAAAGAGGGGAATTTAGTGGATGTTCCTTCTGTGTGTCAGCCCGATGGGACAAGAAGCATTCTGCCGTGTCTCTGAGATGGGCAGGGGTTCTGCTGGGCACTTCTGTCAGTAGCATCGTCGCTGATGCAGGAGCAGCCCATGGAGGTCAGGCTGTGTTGTGCGGTTGGACTCTTGCCTGTCTGATGTACCTGCACTTGGAAGTGTCTTCCTGCAAATTTGGTTCTGAAGTTGCATCTCTGCAACACGCGCTCACTGGGAAGTGTGTGGCACTAAAAGAAGTTGGTATTACCTATAAGTAAATATTAATAAGCAGTGCTTGCTTGAGTTTTTTTGTCTGTTCCTCGGAATTCATCCAAGCCTCTTGCACAAGAGAGCTGTAATTGGGTGGAGCAGAGCAACATATAGAGAACGACAGTACTTATTCACTGGCAGGAAGATTTCCCTGAGACTTGAAGTTGTCAAGCCTGCTTCTCCTGATGAGAGCACTGCTGGGCTGCGAGCGATGGGTTACTCTGGGAAGGCAATCACGACCAACAGCAAAAAGGAAGCTGAGCTGAAACTTTCTTCTAAACTCAGTCTTGATCAGAAGTGCTTGCCCGACGGCTAGCGGAGCTGGCTGCAGCTAACAGAGAGGCCTGCCAACAGTAGCAGGAAGGGTTTGGTAGAACTACATTTCCTTACCTTGTAAACGTTCTGGATCCAAACCTCTACTGCTCTCTTACCCGAGAAAGATTACGCATACTTGGGGAACTGAGTAGCATTTCACTTTCCAAATGCAGAGGTATGCGAGTCACATCTCATAAAATGGAGAAGTGGGGCATTAGAGAATTAAGATACTTAAAACACTGCAACTCCTTCGAGAGTTTTATTTCAAGCTGTTCTAATTGTGCCAATTTTTCAAAGAACAGAGGATGAGAAATAGTTGGTGATGCTGTGGTGTTCATGTTTGGTTTGGTTTTTTGTTTGTTTAAAATTCTCTGCTGTCATGACTCCCTAACAGACCCTGCCCTGTACCAGGCTATTTGTTTTGGGTTAAAACTAATTTTCCAATTTCTCTTGGAGAGAGAGAAAGTTACTGACGTTTTAGTCCAAACAAGTGTACAAACTCAAGTATCCAGAGGGCCAAAAGTGTAGTGTCTCTTATCAAAGTTTTCAGCTGTTGCAGAGAGAACTCTACTATTTTACTACCGCTATTATAATGTGTTATATCAGTTTACAGTTCTCCTGTAGATCTGGAGGCTGGATAGACCTATGATTCTAGTTAAAAATCTGTGTCTGTTTCTGACACTACCTCCAGATGAGTGTCCTGGGGTACTGGTTTGTTTGCGCAAACCGGCTGTGGGGACAAGGCGCTACGGACGCTGCTGTGCCCGAGTGGCAGTGCCCGGGGAGGAAGGTCCTTTGGGGGAGAGGCAGCTGCAGGGTTGCGGGAGGCGGCGAGCTTGGGCAGCGCGATGCGGTCGGACATCCCTGCGGGCACCTCTCTTCCAAAGTGTCCACTGGCAGAGCTTCAGCCACAGAAATGAAGGAGCTGCCTCTGTGAAACGCTAACTCTTCCTCCATGCTCAGAGAGAGAGAAGAAAATATGTTTGCATTTATTGCTTTGCCTTCCCTAGAGCCAGTCCTTTACCTCCAGATACTATTGCCACTAGAGTCTCTACATATACATCTCTATAGGGGCGCCAGGTTTCTGGGAGTATTGCTCAGTGAAGAGGGTTACTATGTATTGGCTATATGTTTCATCTTGTAATCTGAACAAGCTGCTTTTGAAAGCTCCTGAAACTAGATCACATTTATTTTACAATAATGCAAGCTGCTTTAATTACTGAGACAGAAGGTTCACTGCTCAGGAAGCGCAATTTTCATTGCATCTCTATTACAAAGCTGGCATAATTTTAAAAAACTGACCGCCTTCCATCTTACAAATGCATGAAATCTCATTATATTTTAAATACCTTTTGTGATGCGTGACTCAGAACAACATGAATGGTACTCTGCCACCATACAGTTTTTTGTTCTGGCTTCATCTGACTCAATTGCATTTGGCATGATTTCCCCAATTTTATTTTTGAGGTTTGATGAGCACCTAGCTAGCTATCTCAGTACATCGTGTTAAAACCTTGGCCTAGATACAGAATAAAATATACTTGTCTGATCAACTATATTCAAATAAATCAAAATGAATAATGGAGGAATCTGTTGTAAAGCTTGTTTATTATGATGCATACCACATTCCAGAGGTGGTTCTCTCTCTTCTAATAATTACTTTTAATTCTTTGCTGATTGCCGTTAACAAAAAAATTCAGCAGAACTGAAGAGAAAGGAAGAAAAAAAAAAAAGACAAAGGTAATAAAAGATGCTGAAACTAAGGAGACTTACTGTCAAATTAAGACATTTGTGTAAACTGCCCAGCTGCTGGCTAATCTGCAGGCTGTAGAGCAGGGGGAGACTCTTATGCTGGCAGTTGCCCTACAGAAATAAAAGGCCCCGTCAGGGTAAAGGAGAGTGGGTGGCCATGATCATTCCATCTCTGTGCTGCCTGCTTTTTTGCTTAGAGGTAGAATAGAATATAAGCTGCTTCCAGGACATGCATCAGCTTTCTTAGGTGCATTAGTCATATTCCAGCTCCTGGTCTTGCAAGTGTAATGCCTCCAGTTATATCTGCAGCTGTGCACCTTCTTCGTTCCTAGCATGGCTGTCCGGGCTGCAGCAGCATGAGTCAATGGGGGCTGAAGCCCAGGGTTTCTCACGGGCCGGTTCTGTTTGTCTGATCTCCAAGTTGTGCCTCGGTGGATTTTTCATAGCAGCAGCCGCCTGGCTCTGGCTTTTTGAGAAGGCCAAGGAGGGGATGGGTTTATCTGGCCGCATGGACCAGTTGCAGGAGGCCAGGGATGGAGAGAGCTGAGAGAGGGCTGGAGGGCTGGGAGTGTCTGGAGCAAGAGCGCGGGTGTCTGGATTAGGAAGTATCTGGGGCTAATGGGCTCTAAGGGAGGGGGGAGCTGGGTTGAGAAGCACAAGTAGGCCCAGAGGGATCAGCAGGGTATGATGCATATTTTGGGAACCAAAGAGGTGAGGCTTTGGGGAGGGAGGTACTGGGTAGTAAGTGGGCACTGCCACGCGTGATGCTGTGTTGGGGCAGGGTCATGTGCACAGAACTGCTGCCAAGTAGTGAGTAGCTAACTTCTTGCTATTGACTAGTAAACTACTAAAAGCTAGCATAAACCCATAAATTAGTAAAACTATAATTCCTATAACTGTTTCTTGTATCTTATTCATTGTAGTTCTTCAGGGAATTCAAGTCAGCTTCTAAATAAGTCTTTCTTGGGATTTGGTGCAAAGCTCATAAAGATTGGACAGCTCTAGCTCAGTTTTAGAAATGGTTACTGAGAATTTGTCTGTTCCAGACTGAAATGTTCTTTTTACAGCACTTGTAAGAAATTCCTTGTTTCTGAGCAAAATGGCAGGTTGAGAAGATGTTACAGGTGAAAAAATCTGGTATGCTAACTGCAGGGCTGCTTTTCCTTTCTGGTTAAAAGGGGAGAGTTGAGGAATGAAGATAGGTGTGATGGAGCCTTCAGCAATGACTTAACATCTCACCATTGCTTGGGAAATCATTCATCCTTGAATGTGAAGCTGGATGGAGCTTGTTTACTCATCATAGAAGTTTTGCTTCAGTGGTCTGATGGCATTGATGGCTGAGGCATGATGACTGATGGCATTTCAGTTCTCCTGTATATCGATGACATGCTGCTGTACAGCTTGTTTTTATCAGTATTTCAGATAGGCTTGATTTAATCTAGCAAATGTATGTATCCTATAGTGTCCATGTGAATTTACCTAGAAGAACATAACATTTACAGATCAAGGAAAAGTTACAAGCCAAAATTATTTTTGCCTCCAGAATTACAAACCAAACTTTTTTGAAGTGCTTGCTAACCTTCCTTGGATATTTGATAGAAAAAACAGATCCCCCAGAAAATGGGATTATTTCTTGCACAACTGGATCCACACTTCAGCAAGTAAATTGGGATGGTATGTGTACAGAACAATTCATTCATTGTGAAAGTGGTCATGCTATCAAAATCTTAAAAAAAAAAAAAAAAAAAGGGGGGGGGGGGGGGAGTGGAGTGGAAAGAAGCTCCAGCCTTCCAAAGCTGGAAATTCTCAGGTGAGGTACTATGTGGGTGATCCTCATTTTGCAAATTAATTTTATTCTTTCTCTGTAGGATGTATTGATACAGAATGATGTATACTGTGTTCTCTTTGCTGTCTGATGAGACCCTATTCAGACATTCATATAAATATTGAACAGAGTAATTTTGGAAAAGAAGTCGTCACCTTCCTAACATTCTTGTTGTGACTTGGCCATTTACAACTTGTATATAAATTCAAAAGGAAGATGTGGAAGACTTGTATGTTCCGTGGATTTCATGGAGGGTAATGGCCTTCCTTCCTCAAGGAGCTCTTATCACGCAGAAATAGAGCAATCCCACAGAAGAGCTAAGTATTTGAGTCTAGCTTAAAGACCAGCAGAATGCAAAATGTTTTGGATGAAGAAAGGTAGTGTAAGCTTGAACTCTTACCAAGCTACAGTCAGGCTTACTTGAAGTAGGTTGCTAATGTTATTGATCTAACGATACAGAGATAAATGAGGCATTACGTTCCTTGCAGCTGGCACGAGCAGTGAGGACGCCGCCACCGAGGGGTTTAGTGAGCCGCAAGTCACACTCCCTGGGAGATGATGGAAGATGTTTGCCTTGTGCAGTTTTCAAGCTCAAATAAGTAGGTTTAAAAGCTGGGCCATTAACATTGTCTGTTCTATCTTGTACATGTCACAGGCCATAAAGGTTTGTGTAGAGGAACCAGGTAGAGGATTTGGAGTTTTGTTTGATCTCGGAGAGTATTAGTATCTCAGAAGTGGAGACCGAGGCAGGAGTAGTTCAGTGGTCCACCTCTGCACCTTCATAGACTCTTCCAAGGCCACCCACAGTGGAGCCTTTCTGGCTTTGGGGATGGGACAAGATGTCCTTAAATACTCACAGCTGTTAATTTCAGAAATTACTGTTTTTACAAAATACAAGGGTTTGGGTGGTGTTTTACCAGTATTAGGAAAACATTTTTGTACTTTGAAGCCAAATGAAATTCAGTGATTAAATACATTTGAACACAGACCCCAGTCTCTACATAGCATAATCTCCTTCAGCTGTCTGTGGAGTTGGCAGTTCAGTTCTGAGCCTTAAAACTGCTTTTTACGTAAGAAAGTCTGACATCACCATAGTTCAGCAAAGACCATTCATTAAAACCTGCGACCCCCTCCCTACCCACAGCTTCACTGTGGATATCATTGCAAAGCTTGTGTGTGAATCACCTTGTATTCTGTATGAACTTAACCAGATTTTTGACTAATGGTCAAAATGATATCCTCTGCAGTTCCACTTATTTTTCCATTTGCAATTTTATTTTTGTTTGAACATTGAATGGAAAGTGACCCGCGGTCAGGGGAGCACTTAACCCCTGTGCTCGTGTGGATTGAAATCTGTGAGCTATTCATGCTGTAGGCAGCGTGAGGAAGAACATTATGAATTCGATTTCACAGGAGAGGCATTTTTAAGTCCTGTTGAACCAATGTTAGCAATATTGAGAACTTTAATGGAGTCAGCCTGCCAGTTGCTGACAGTGTTTTCAGCAACCTGCCATCTCGCTCAGCCAGAATCATTTAAAATTGACATGGTGCTGAAAATGAGGAGGCTAAGGAGTCCGGATTTGCTGACATATCCGTATGTGGGCATGTTTTAAATACATTAGGATAATCTTGCTTGGAGGTTCTGTACATCAGCGCCGTGTGTCTAGTGCATTAGAAAATGGGACAGGTTGTATTGGGACACTTGTTTCTAGAGACATCAGAACATCTACAGGTACTTTTCTAAGGTATTACAAAGAATATAAGCTAAGTGCTGCTGGATGGAATGCACCACATTGCATATCTCTGGTGATAATTGAATTACTGGTTTCGTTTCACTAGGATGAAGCTTTGGGGCTAGTGAATGTGTGTCCTGCTCCTCAAGACCCCAGAAACTCACCATCTAAACAACCATTTCACCTACAATAGCTATGAGATCATGCACACTTTCTCCCTGCATATTTGACAGTTAACTTTGTATCCTGTCTTGTGCACCCTTTTTTTTTCAGTGCTCGGTTATTTTATAATCCTCAGGTTTTTGGCTACAGTACTAATTTTTAATCTTTTTTAGGTACTTACTCCAAAAAAATGTCCAGTGGGTCTGCAGACTATTTTAGAAATTTCAGCATGAATAGTTTTCAAAACACGAAGTGTTAAAATAGCCTCTTAATATTTTGAGAGGCCAGAAATGTAGCAAAACAAGCTTCTCTAGGTATTACATAGAAAATCACAAATGCCGTAGTCTTTCTCCAAAGAATAGGTACAAGGCGTTACCTTGAGACTTGGGTGACAGATATTACTTTGCTTGTCAGCAAGGACACATAGGGTTCCTAGAAAGGGCAATCCAGGGGCGAGGATTAACTTCCATTGTTCTGAATTGCCCCTTGGAGCAGCCTCTCTCTCCAGTGACAAGAAAAGGAGCTGGCAAATTAACTGACGTCATTGCGAAGGCACCTCTCTACGTCCTGAATGTGAGAAATGGCACATCCCTTCAGGGTGACAGTAAGACTCTTCTCGGTATCTTGGCCACGTTTCAGTTGTGATAACGGCATCATTGATTCACCTCCTGGTTTAATTGGGTAAATCAACTTCCTTTCCAGGAAGGGTACTGAATTGTGTAACTGCCTAGCACAGAAAGAGCTATAGGATCCATTATGGAAAATAGAAACTGCATCTTATTTTACTGCTGTGTACCGACAGCTGTACACATCTATTGCGGGAAGGGCTGGTCTTGTATTTGCCAGGTAATGGCAGACAGGTTTGGGAGGGGAGCCTTGGGGAGGTGGGAAAAGAAAAAGGGGGAAGGTGGGTTGTAGCTCGGTGATTAAGAAAAGATGTACGTGACTCACCCTCTTCTAACGGCACCAGAGAGGGAGAAGGAAACCAGTCCTTTAATCCTTCTCATTGCTTCTGTGCCCGGCCTCATTCTCGGAGGCTTAAATTAAAGGATCAAATGTGCAATCTGGGAATCTTTCCAGATATGCTTTTGAAGCACCGTTTGACTGTTACAACACTGGTTGCGCTAAGCCAAGTGCAACTCTCTGTCCCTGCACTAGTGAATGGACACTTCTGGCTGGACTTGCTTATCCCCAGTCATGGATTTAATTCTGACTTGCATCCCAGGGGTCCTCCCCAGCTTCCCGCTGTTTGCCTTGGTGCTTGTCTGCTCTCCTGTGTGAGGAGGTGGGAGTAGACAAATACTTAAAACCCCCCTGAGCAATATAAATGCTAGATAATTAGTTATTAGTTATTGCTGCCTTTCTAAAGCAGCCAGCGTTGCGATACGTCCATGTGCCTGGCTTCCCTTTCCTCTTCTCTCCAGACAGGGCAGCCTGGCTGGGACACAGCCTTTTGTTGCAAAAGGCAGAATCTCCTGCCTGAAACATAAAGCTGAGGTCTTGGCTACCAGCTGTCATTAAAGAAGCTTTGTGAATAAGGAAGTTTTAAATCTACAGGTAGGCCTGACTTCAGTTTCACATTCATTTCCTAAAATCTCCTGGCACCTTAAATGAGTTAGGGTGTTCTCCAAATCTAATGTTAAGCAGCTACATAACAGCACTCCATGTAGTACCACCCTGGAAGTAATTTATTTTGATTGATAGGTGAAATGGTACCTATCCACCCCCCCCCATCTGTCTCGAATATTCATTGGTATGATATTTTTAGATCATTTGCAGTTGTAGATGGAAAATTATCTAGATGTACACAATATATTTTTTGTTCTTTGGGGATTTCTGGCAATTCGCTGACAGAGCACTCAGTGCAGCACAATGCTTTTTGTTTACTGGGCTCTGCAGCTCTCTTAGTGTTCTTGCTGAGCATAATGGTAACGCAGTTCTTGTAGCATCACTCCAGACAGTGCTAGACATGAGATGATACTCAAATGAATACAAACTTGAATTGTTTCTTTGATCTCCTCAGACTTTCCACAGGCGGCTGTTGCAGGTTTTTTCAAGGTCATCAAGTGTTGGTCATAAAGAAAAAGCTGGCGTTTGTGCCTGTGGTTGGCTGGCTAGAGAACACACCAGTCAATAAGATGATGGAAAAAAAATCACTTTAGATCAGACACTCTTTGAGCATGAGTAAAAATAATTGAGAGAAAATTGTATCTTCTGGGTATAAAAATGGGCAATAACAACCAACATAGTGTCCAAATAGTTTTGGAGTTTTAATCACTCTGCTGAAATTAACTATGATTTCAGTAAACCATGATGCAAATGTCCCTTTAGCTTTAAAGCTTATCTGGCTTTAAGAGAATAAACATGTTTGGCAAGACAGTCCAAATATTCTACTCGGTTTTATAGCCTTACAGCTTCTGTTGAATTTTACCACTGAAAGAACAGGATGAAATCTGGGTATTCATGTTCTCCCAGATGTTACTGTGAGATAACTCCTATTCCCAGCTGTTATCAATTCTAGTGAAATAGCCTTTTCATTCAACCTTAGCCAACAGTCTTTAAGCCAGAGATGAGACTTCAGCTGTTTTATTCTTTGAAAAAGCACAAGGATTGTGCCTAAATGCTAGTTTAAAGGAAGACAGAGTAGTTATGTTAAACCAGCAAGGGATGTCACTGAGTACCTCTCATTCAAATGTTGTTTGCCAATTGTACTGGGGTATAAATCCTGGGATTGCTAAACAAGAAGTCTATTACAAAGAATTCATTAATATTCGTGAAGCGCTTTGTGATTCCTGGAGGAAGGAGACATTATAAATACATATATTATTATTAGCAACGTTTATTTATGTGCTTTGAAGACATCCTTTGTCAGAATTGGATTGCTGCAAGGCTGAGTTCACTGTTCTGCCCAGAGTCCTGACGGGCCTGGGCACCGTCATGCTGCACTTAGCCCAAGTGGGTTGGCACTGCTTGGGATCCCGCTGGCCAACTGTTTAATCACCAAGTACCCCATCGCTGCTGAACTTGCCAAGAACACGCTTGTGCAGTGGAAGTGCCCTGCATAAGGTATGTTGGGGTCCTAAAGTTATGTGACTGCCTATATATTTCTGCCTGTTTGTACAGAGAAGTAGAAATAACAAGGCTTAAAGGAGGTATTTGTGTTTTTCTTCAGGCTCTGGTAGAGGCAGATGCAAGGTTTAAATCCAGAGTTTCTATCTGTTTCTGGGCATACAGTATTCATCCCATTTTCTTTGTGTCTCCTTCCCTTCATACAAGGTTTTCAAAATCGGATATAGAGCCACTGTTAGGCAGTTTATAATACTGCACTGTGGGTTGAAGACTACAGTAAAATTAGTAATGTTTCTTCCAAATAGGTAATAGAATGACTGAAAATATTGTCTTTGGTTAAAAGAAAATAAATTGCTCTCCTCGGATGTGTTCCTAACAGAAAGGCTGCAGTGTCTTTTCAGTGAGGTTATTGAAATAACCTTTTATATGCAGCGCATGAACAAAACCCAAACTTAAGCTGTATTATTCTCATCTTTGGGAAGAACCATCAGCAAGAATACCAGTAAGTCCAACCAAACTTTTTTCAAATATGCATTTTAAAGTAATTCCCAAGTCATGAAACAGCATCTTTTTCATCAATAAGTATATGCAACTGACTAATTTAATCTGCCTGTAATCAGATTCAATGTGATTTCTTCCTTGTTTTTAACACCAAAACCTTTAGGTAATTTTAAGATTTGAGAGGGAGGGAGTAATTCCTTTCCTCTCTTCTTATCAGCATCAGAAATAATTTTTTTCTGGCTGCAGAAATTTTCTCTCGGTGCATCCTGAACAGCTTTTTGGCAGTCAAGAATAACCAATCAGCCATCTTTTGTAATACATTTTCTCTTTATTTGTATGCATCCAGTCTGCAATTTGCTGCCTTGCGAGCAGCAAATACTCATCATGTTAATCCATTTCTCTTGTTCTGTGCAGTTTGACTGACATTAGTTCATTCCTTTGCTCATTTCACCTCTGACTAAGGACTACTACTTCCAACGTAGAGATGGAGTTGAGGAGCTGAGGATTTCCTTCCTTATGAAGAATAGCTGTGTGATGGGTCAGGACAGTGCTTACAAGCAAGTGACAGTAAGGATAGTTTCTGAGTCTCAGCTAGTGGCAACATTTTGTCTATAAGCAGCAATATAAAAGTTGTATCTTTGTAAAAAGGAGCTGTAATCCACTTTTCAGGTTAATTTCTAAAGCAAATACAAACATGCCAAGCATAGAGCTATAATCCCCCGATCCTTAGGGGAAGAGATCTTCTTGTGATGTCAAAGAAATTTAGAATCAAGGCAAAATATGTGTAATGCTGTCTGCACTTCCCTTGTGTGAGGATTTCTAGAGAAAGCTTAATGTTTGCATTTTGTAGCCTATTACAGGCTGAGAGTTCAAAAGGTGATTGCATTAAGTTACGTGCCTACTCAAAAAGTATCCACTGCAGTACAGATGCTCACATATCCTATAGGCAGTGATCTAGGTCAAGTGTTAATAAAACTTACTGTACTGTCCTGTTCATGTACAAGAGTCCTGTACCTGGACTTTTTATTTTGCTGCCCGCCTATGTACTGTTCTCCCTCTCTCTCAGATCTCAGGCTGTGATTAGCTTTAAACCGATGCTATGGTTTTTTTTTCTTGGATTGTCCTATGAAGAATTTTCCATCTTAAAACCTATATTGCTTTTAGTTCCTTTCTCTAATTGTAAGTTTTAATGATTAATTTTCTTTGTCCAAAGGGTAAAAGTAGCAGCTTTATTCCATTGGCATTCACCTAAATTCTCACATCTATAGCAGAAAAGAAACTTTGAGTTTGTGTCATATTTATTTTCCTACTTCTAGTTCCTGTGCTTGATACTGGAGGTAGTCATATTCTGCCAAGTGATTCATACATTCTGTGATTTACAGAGATAAGATAAAAATGTAGGAAAATAAGATAAACTAAAGTAGAAAATAAATATCTTAATATGGTGTCTTATCCATTGTTATGGTACCACAACTGCAAGGGAAATCCAGTTAGTATTTTAACATCATAAAATGAATGCAGTTTTTAAAAGCACAGAAGATAAAAACAAGTTCAGCCTGCCCTGAAGTCCCCATGACAAGAGCTGGAAGGCTTCTGCAGTCCTCCTGCATCAAATCTCAGCTAGAGCCGCACACGCTGGCATGCGGCACTCGCCCTTGACAAGGTCACCAAGAAAGGCCAGCCGGGATGGAGCAGCTCTCCAGAAAAAAAAAAAATCTGACTGCTGACTGTGCTGTGCAACCCAGCACCTGGGGCAGGAGATGATGCAATCTCTTTTCCCTTACTACAGTTGTTTCTTTTTGTCTCAGTGGAGCTACACAGTGTGATAACTCCCACATGGACCTATCTCCACGGCAAAGATTTGAGGTCACACTTGGTTGAAGGACAGATTAATGGGAGAACAGTGTATAATGAAAGTGTTTTCTCTGGGATCTAGGAGAAGGGCTTAGTACCCCATACCTTTCCATCACTTGCTTAAAGCTGCTGTAGTTTTCCTTGGACAGCTGGTCCTACCTGTATCAAGCATGTTCCACAGCTCTCAGTTCCTGACTCATCAGGGCAGTGGATACTCTCTTCGAAATTAGCTCTTCAGCTTATGACTCTGGGTGAAAATCTTTGGCCTAATGCATGCAGGCTTCACCACTTGAGAATCTTGACCATAGACCTTCGTCTGTATCTTTCATTGCCATCCTAATGTTATCTTGTCATCTATCCAACAGCCGGGGCTAATGCTATGTTCTGAATTATTATAATGCCATGTTTATAGAGTAATGATGCTAAAAAAGTGAGGGCTGTTCAGTTAAAATTCTGATAGCATATTGAGTCTTGACAGAGATAGCTAGTAATGCACAAAGTGTTGAAATATATGTACATGACTGTCTATTTTTTGATTCTAAAACATGAGAGTCATGCCAGGCAGTATATCAGCAGAGTTATCAGCTGCCACCATTTGTTTGACAAATTACTAATTGCTGTATTTCAAGCAAATGTTTTTAGAGTAGATGACACAAATAACTGACTTTTGCTGTTTATTTGGAGGCTGTTTGTTTCATCACAAGTAATTCCAAGTACGCAATACTGGCCAGTTAAGAGAGCAAGACAGCTTTATTTTGTGTAAAAGCTTTCACGCAAACTGTATCCCCAGATGCCTCACGGTTTTGTCATATGGACTATTAAAAAAAAAAAAAAAAGCGAACTTAATCTGAAAGTTCTGAGTTTTGCTTTGTGTGTCTGTAATTTTGAAGGGGTTGGTTCATGACAGCAGTTTAGGAGTACATTTGGGTATGATACACAAACCAGCCCTTCATGCAGTGGCATCACTTTCTCAGTGATAAAGAAAGAAATTTAGTTTCAAGGAAAGGGAGACAAGATGTACTTCCAGATTTTTAAAAGCAAGTGCTTTACTGAAGCGTAAGTAGAAGACTGTTCCAGATGGCGGGACTTGCAGAGAGAAAGGCTACAGTATTTAACAGCAACAAGATTAACTAAATGGGCCAACAAGAAGCAAATGTTAACTCAAAATGGAGAGTAGAGAGACTGGAGATGCTGAATGTACAAATTGTCATGAGCTGCAGCTCAAAATCAGTGTGTGACTCAGAAGTCAGAGAGTAGTGCAACATGGTTGTGCTTCTGCGCAAAAGGAAGAATGGAAGTAATGGCTGTTTATGCATGCAGCAAGCTGAAATCTGAAAGGGGAGCTGTAATCAAGAGGAAAGGAAGGTGTTGGAAAAGGTAAATTCCAAGATCTAAGGAGGTGCTGATGCATATAGAGTTGCAAGCATAAAAGAAAAGACAAAAAAAAAAAATTGTGGCCTTTTGTTGGACGTTTAGGATATTTGCCAGTTTACCATTCAAGTAATCTCTATCTCTCTGTCTTCAAAATTCACAAGGATGGCTGAAGGTAAGCTCAATCATACACATCATATGAAAGTTCGTGATGTTTTCTGGTGGAGGTGTCCTGCTAATGGGTGCAGCCACCGAATGGAGCAGTGGTCTCAGCCCTTTTCCTTCCCATTGAGATGGCTGTTTGTTCATCTTGGTCAGAAGACCAAGAATTTTAAAAGAAATAGCTAAGTGTGAAGCAGCCAAATGCTATACCAGTCTAGTGGAAGTTGCCATCCAACATCTACGAGTCTCTCAAAATGTTTGCATAGGAGTGTAAGAGCTGAGGCAACGGCTGCGATTCCTGCAGTTGTGTTAGACTAGGTCAGGGAAATGAAGATGGATGGATCCCCCCATCCATCCTCCTCCGTTTGTGCATGCACATAAGGAGAAGCACAGAAACAAAGTTATATATTAGAAAGAGTCAACATTTGAAATGGAAAATTACTATGTTAATACCATCAAATATAAAATGTGCAGATGAAAATGTGCTATGACACTATTTGCACTATCTCTGATATTTCTTTCTGTGCATTTATTTTGGTGTCTGGATCTATCTGAATTGCTTCTGCCCTCAGAACTGTCTCATATGTCTGAACTGTGCGTTCATGTCTAGCCTAGATCAAAGTGTGAAGTCATAATTATCTGTGGACCTTCTTGTATATTTGGCTTATTAGTGGGCCAGTGATCTGGCCTGTAACTGGCAGCACAGGTATGTAAATTACCATTACAGTACTAACAGGAGTAATTGCAGGCAGTAAGGCTGGTGATAAACTGCATTTTTATGTATGTTATTCAATAACAGCAATGTTTTATCACTCATTTATTGAGCAAAAATTACTGAGTGCAGTTCCTGCCAAAGGCACAATATGCAGTTCACCATTGATATGTAAGTAGGACGTCAATGGATAATATTGTAGGAGATAGGTTAAAGGATATGAGTAATCTAATGAAAGAGTAAAACAATTAAAAATAAAACTAGAGCATAACAACAATAAACAATAAACAGTCTGAAATGTACAGCCTTTGCACTGGTGCGGAGAGCACGCTCCCTCCTTCTTCACCCCCGATCTGCCTAGGTGTAAGCTCTGCATGTTTCAGTTCTTTGCCTTTGCAAAATATATAATGATTTCTAAAAGACACAACAAAGAAAACTAAAAGCTCAGGAGTTCATAGAGATGGCAGGAATTTTCACTACGGGCACTGTGAAGAATCCTGATTGATTTTATACTCCCCTCACTCCCAGGAGTGCTCACCACATTAGAGAGTAATGGCTGACGAGCAGATTATAAGCGTAAAGAAAAAAAAAAAAAAAGGCTTTTATACATGCTTTTATGATATACAGAACAAAAAAGCTTACAATATTCATGCATTTTGCCAAAACATGGCCAAATTTAAAAAGGAAATGTTTTAACTTGTTACCAAGTTAATGATCTTTTAACAAAAATAGAGCCTGGGAAGCTGTTGTTTATGGCCAAGTTTCGCACTTCTGAAACTGTAGACTTCTTTATGAGTTTGTTGAACATGTAACTACAGTGTCAATAGTGAGAAGCAAGATAATGAATGCATTTTATGTAAGATGTTATTAATGAAACATTACTCTCTGATTTTATTTTTTTTTTTTTTTTCTGTGCTGTAAGGAGTCTGGTGTTGCCCTCCCAGCCCCCTCTTCAGCTATTGCTTGCTACACCAGTAGCACCAGGCATTTGTCCCAGTAACTCCCATGACATATTTATGCCTTCTTTTCTCTTGTGGAGAAGCCTTGGGTTATCCTCACCATGACCTACTGAAGCCTTAAGTTCTGTAGATGCCAACACATGCTCTCTTGGGGAAAGAAAAAGTTGCTGGCTTGAACCAGGACTTTGTCTCTGGTTAATTCCCCA
This sequence comes from Podiceps cristatus, assembly GCA_000699545.1. Classification (NCBI taxonomy): domain Eukaryota; kingdom Metazoa; phylum Chordata; class Aves; order Podicipediformes; family Podicipedidae; genus Podiceps; species Podiceps cristatus. The sequence goes on from JMFS01022557.1 coordinate 26,312, forward strand.
GTATCGGTGGCACAAGTGCTGACAGAGGGAACCATCTGCAGGCTCATGTGTTTCCTTTTGTCGTTCCATTGAAACAAACACTTGCTCCTAACCTGATCCAGGAAGACAGGGAACAGATGCCATTTCGGACACATTTTTCTCCTGAACAAGTATGTGCTGGAAGTCCAGAAACCTGATTAACTAATGCCCTGTGTCTTGTGGTTGAGTGATAGCCATGCCTAACATGGACATACTGTTTCAGCAGACCATATGGTTGGTGCCAGTCTGATGCCTGAGAGAATATGCTGGTGCTCAGCGGTAGTCAAGGATAATATTCACTCCTGTAAAAGGCCTTTCTCTGAACTGTTGGATTCTTTGAGTGATGATATACTCAGTGATGCACCTCAGCTTAAGTTCAAGTGGTTTTTAGGCATGTTTCTATGAAATGATATTAAAAGAACAATACTAGGTGGAGTCATTCTGGATTACAAATAGGGTAATTTTTGCCTAAACTGTAGAGTATGAAATTAGCAACTGTAATTAATCAAGTGTTTGGGGTAAGTTTTCCTTTGTGGGGTCTCTGGAAAAAGGGACAGGATTGGAATGTTAAGCCCACCGTTGTGGAGATGACTGAAGTCATTGTCCTCAATACAGATGTTCAGCCCTGTTGCATGATGCGTTCACTTGTCTTGGCACAGGGTCTGTGCTTCAGTGGGGGAAAAAAGAAAACCATCAATGAACTACAGTCATGATAACATTGCAACTTAAAGCTATCACGTAGAGTTAAGCACGTGTTTGGTGACTGAGTATACGGGTACTTCTGATCCACCAGCTTCCCAGAAAGAAGGTGGATTTCACAGCCAGCACAGGCCCACCTTCCACTGGGAAAAGCTTGCCTCAAATTTCATGCTAACTGCCTCTTTCCTTCCCTGCTTGCCAGCTTACACCACTGGTTTTACAATGTGCTAAGTAGGATTCAGCCTTTGAAATGCTGAAAAACTTCTGTTTTGTTTTAGTGGAGCTAAAAATGGAGAGGTGTTGTGAGATGACCTATTTCTGGCTGGAGTGCAGGACCATTCAGCCACGTGTTCATCAGCAGAGGCTGACCTCATTTTAACCTGGCAGAGCTGCTTAATAGTGAAACGACACTGTGGAGAGGTAAATAAGTGAAGAGAAACCTGGCTATCATGAAGCAAATCTATGCAGATGCTTTCCAATACATGTTTCATACATGAAATGGTGTTTCCTAGACTTTTAGTAAAAACTTTTGCCCTGTGAGGACAGGCAGGCAGGGAACAGGTTGCCCAGAGAGATTGTGTCATGTCCATCCTTGGAGGTTTTTCGGACCCAATGGGACAAAGCCCTAAGTAACCTGGTTTCACCTCACAGCTAAGCCTGGCTTGAGGACAAGATTGTACTAGAGACTTCCTGAGGTCCCTTCTAACCTGAATTTTCCTGTAATTCTATGAAGTTCTTCAAAGTAAATTAAAACAACATAAGAATGGTTGTTTAGGAAGAGCTGTGAGTGATGTTCATGAACTGCAAAGTTTCCCTAGAATTCTCATAACAGCTCAAAACTGCAACTTCAATAAAACTGTGTATTGATTACATTCTACGTTAGCTTAGCAAAGCGAGCTTAGAGACATTCAGCTCCTTCCATTTCAATTGCAAGGCTTCCAAATTTTTTGCCATCATATGTACAGGAACACTTGCAGAAGTGATCTCCAGTTATATTAACAGCAAGTTTCTTTGTGTCATCCCTATGAAAGTCTGTGCGTTGGTCCAAGGAACAGCATGGTATCGGTGCAGAAGAGCTGAGGACTGGCTTTTAATGCTTGAAGTAGTTTATGCATTCACAACTTTCCTAATTTGTCCTCTTCAGTTGGCAGGACACAGTGATTTGGTCTGTGATGACTTCTGAAGGTCAGGCAAGGGAAGTTGCTATGAGATGGATTTTAAGAGTAGCTGGAGTTAACCCTTTAGTGAGGATTTTCAGGAAAGCATTTGGAGTGGAGGCGGGTTGCTGACTTTTGTGTTTAAAGCAGAGAAAGGGAAAAAAACATGTCCTTGTCACCTGCAAAACCCTATTTGTCAAGCAGCCACTTGGAACAGATTTTGGAGCTAACAGACCCCACCATTAGGAAGACTTCTTAAATTGTTCTTGTTCTTTCCGTGCTTCAATTTTGTTTCAATATTTTCAGTTCCACGTTTATGAACCATTTGTTTTCATTAGAAGAGATGGTCCATTATGTGACCTGTGTTTTCAGGCACATGTTGTGTCAAACTTCCCGTGTTAATTTTTAGTATTTCTTTGCCAGGTGATTGCTCTCATGCCTTTAAATAATTTTTATTCTTCCAGAAATTGCCTTAAAGCTGAAAGCTTGTACACAAAGCAGCTTCCTTAATTTAAGCAAATGATAAAAGTGAAGAAGGCAGCTTAAAAATCCACAACATGTACAGGTTGTTGGTAATGGAAACAGGCTGACACTTCTCTTTACATGAAGTCAAAGTTGCATAGGTGCATAAACTGCTTTTTTCATATTTGCTGAATAAAGTTAGCGAGATGAGTTCATTAGTGAGATGATGATGATGGAAGTAGTACGTGATTGTGTTCTTTTCCATTAGCAATTTTGTTCAGGAGCAAAGTGGCCTTTTGAAAAGCAATTAGTAAACCTAAATGTCCTTTGAGAGATAAAAGAAGAGCCACTGTGGCTTGCTTTGAGATAGCAGCAAAAGTTCACTGCAAGTCTGCTAACTATTCGTATTGTAGTGAAGGGACATGAGGAGATAATCTTTCATAACACACATCTCAGAATGAAGCCAGCGTTGCATGCCATGCCCTGCATATGCTGCTGGAGGCTTTGCATGAGTAAGATCTTAATGAAGTCACTGCCGTCCGTTTTGGCTTGACTTGGGAATGAAGGCTTACTGCTTTCTGTAATGTCTCACAAAGCAATCATCCTCCTTTCTACATGCAGATTAGCACAGTTTCCTCATAATGTTCCTTTTGGGATGCTGTGTGAGTCCTTAAGGGGTTCTCAGTTCATACACAGTTTGTTTAAGTGCGTATCAGCAAAATGTTTCTCAGAAGTGCTAACAAGTCACAGTCTGAGAAACAGACAGTCCCAAGGCTGTTCAGATCCTGCTCGGGACCTCTGCTTTCAGCTTTCGCTTTTACCAGGATGAGGTGTAGGCAATGACCTAAGTGCCATTGCACAAATAGTTGGGGAAACCCACTTGCCTGGCAACAGAATTGCACGATAAACATTCAGAGACCTTTCTGTCATAAAATAGTTTAAAACAATATTCCAGCCTCACTGATATCAAAACATTTGTGTATGTCTGTATTTATATATCTGTACATATATATGAATACACATACAAGTGCATACATATGCATGTACATATATATGCTTATTTGAAGATCCATAAGGTAAGAGAGGAAGTTTATACTCTCAGTTAGAAAAATTTTTATGATAGTCTCAGCAGCTGCTGTGCTGTACAGTAGAAGAAATCTGCCTACAAAGAGGCAGGTCTGCTTTTTATTTTCTAGACCAGGCTTTTAACCAAGCATGCAGTGAAACCTCCAGCCCTGTTTGTTTTGAGCTGCTTCTGTGTAGAACTCTATTTGGGGGAGCTCAGCTCCTTCCTCCAAAGAACCTGGTGATGATCACAGTCAGAAAACTTCAATGGGCAAGAAAAAGTGATGGTGTCACCCAGTATATGATTGCTCCGTGCCTTGCCTTGGGATCAGAGCTGTGTCTGGGCAGCTAATGACGCCTGGCAGCAGTTCTGGTGCACAGGGGGTGTATCTGCACTCAGCCAGTGTTGGACATGAGATGGGAGCACAGCTTACGCTGGTCCTCACCACTTGGGAAGACATCCCAGGCTCCCTCTGCATCCCATGGAGACCTTCCCTGGCCCATATGCAATGTTCCAGCTCATTTGTGGCTCCTCAAGGGGCAGCGATAATTTGAGAACCTTCACTGGGCACACAGGCATTTCTAGCCCTAGGAGAATGAAGGTTAACAAGGGAAGGGAGTGGGAGACACCTTTTCCCTCCATCCTTCCCATTTTTCTTCTGTGCCTCAGCTTGGGTATGATACTGATGGGTATTTCTGAGGCCATTAAACAGCTCTAGAACAGTGAGGATTACCAGGGAGCCCAGGCAGTAGCATGGTTGGAGTGGGAAGGATCAGTTCTGTGGATGTATTCGTGTGAAAACATGCTCTATTCTTTTATTTACAAAAGCCTACTAGCTGTTGTGATAGAAGGCAATTTCCATTTGTATGTCCATGGAATATAAAATGAGTCATGTCTTTCTTTTTCTTTGGAGGGGAAAAAAAAAGCATAGCAATATTGTATAATGTGAAGCTAAAATTGACAGTGTATTGAAATACACAAAATATTTTGCTTAAATTAAACCCATAAAATGATATTATGTTAATATCGATAGACTGAAACTAAATGGGAATTTTGTACCTACTTTCTGTTTTGTCTTGATTTATTGTCTTGTAGACCAAGGATTTGGCCAGTTTGTCTGTGTCACTGCTAACAAAGATGTCCTGAGCATGTCTCTGATCTTTGCTAACTACCCCAAAGGGCATCCCACCTTTCAGCATGAGATCAGCCCTGTGTTTTTCAGCCTGAAATTTCCTCCTCTTGGGAGGATCGTGTATAAAACCCAGTAAGAGTTCAAGTTTGTAGCTGTATTGAGTTACGAAGTCCGTGCCTGAATTTTTATTTTCTCCCTTTTTCAAGCTCATTGGGCAGTTGCTTGAGTGTCCTCAGTATCTTTTGTTCACTGGCTCTATTTCTGCACCCTTAAAATTGTGCAGATGAGGGGGACCAGATTCAGCAAACTGTGGTGCTTCTGAGTGTCTGTATATCATCTTGGGGAAAGAAGATGGTCATCTCAGTAGCCCTTAATTTCTGCAACACTCTAGAATGTTTGGAGTGGGCCAGAGGCCACAAGTCAAACCTGTGTTTGTTTTTATGCAGTGTTTTTTCTGGAAGAAAAGCAAGGCAGTCCTGAAAGCACAGGGGAGCAGAGCCAGGCTATTCTGATTTTGTTGCAGTATCTTCATTTCAGAAAAACATATGTAGAAACAAGTGACTAAGAGTGAATGATTTGTACTTCTACAGCATCCTTAATCTTCACTGACATTAATTTTATGGTTGTTTATCCATTTAAAGTATCCATCAAAAGTATCTTGCAGGTTTTGACAAATATTTTATTGTTTGTACTTTCATAAATGAGACAGGCAAAGAGGTTTGTGGGGCTTTTTGTCTTGTTTTGTTTGGGGGTCTTTTTGGTTTCTTTGGTTTTGGTTTTTTGTTTTTTATTTGTGTGGGTTTTGTTTTTGGTTTGTTTTTGGTTTTTTTTTTAATGCATTACTGGTTGTCATTCAGTGTGCAGAGGTGGGAAGGGAGGAGCCCAGGGACAACCTCTACCAGGATCTCCCATGAGCCATATTGGTGCCTCTTCTGTTTTCCATGCCTACAGCACTGCTCACCTTGTTTTTTCAAAATGTTTTTCATACTCCAGGGACAAAATTTCTTGCCCTTAAATCCAGTAGTAAACCTTCCAGTAACTGCAGCTACAATCAGGGCACTGTCATAGTCCACTCATTCCCTTAGAACAGGATAGACTAGACTAGACTAGACTATTTCAGTTGGAAGGGGTCTAAAACTATCATCTAGTCCAACTGTCTGACCAATTCAGGGCTGACTAAAAGTTAAGGTGTGTTATTAAGGGCATTGTCCAAATGCCTCTTAAACACCGACAGCCTTGGGGGCCTCGACCACCTCTCTAGGAAGCCTGTTCCAGTGCTTGACCACTCTCTCAGTAAAGAGATGCTTCCTAATGTCCAGTCTAAACCTCCCCTGGCACCTCACACAGGTATCATCTTCTGTGGTAAATTCACATGTTTCTGTTTGCCATGAAATTCATGTTTTCAAGTGCACAAGTAAACTTTTCAGACTCGTTCCTTATAGAATGGTTATGCTCTTACGTACTTGCCCTAAACAAGTGATTACTTTTAGTTAACTTTAAATTATTATATCTTAAAATTCCCAGATAATAGCCAAAAGAGATAGTGCATAATAAATGCTCCCTAAAATATAAAATGTTAGTTCAAATATATTTGCTGTTTTGCTGTACAAAGTCAAACTAAGGTGGAGCATGGGACTTTGCAAGCTGCTGTGTCAGGATAAATAAATAAATAAAATGAAATTTAAGAGCCTAAATTTTGACATCATTGTTCTACAAATCACTGCAGGTAGCCTGTCCTTGCACAGGAACATTTATCTGAGGGTTCCAAAACTAATTCTTGTTGACGGAACAGAACTTTCTGAAAATCGAATAAAATTTGAAGAGCCTTTGAGTGACAGTTGCTGAAAGAAATATCAGAAATGTAAAACTATGCAAGATTCTAGTGAGAATTTGTAGCTTTCAGTTGCAGTCCAGAAAAATCCCAGATCCTGTGGGTATTTTGTATATATAAATCATTAATGTTCAGTGTTAGACTATTAGAGTCATTTTACATGTAATGGTTGAAGTCATTTTCCATATAATTATATGAACTCTTTTTGGCCTGGTGTATTCTTTTAATGCCAGGGGTTAAACTGTATTCTCAGCACAGTAATACACAAGATTTTATTTTTATTTTAGATTTCCTAGCAATTGAGTGAAATATGACATATAATGTTTTGATACATCCCAGAAAGGAGAGATCCTGTTATTTGTTAAATCTCTCCTGATGCCTTCTGATGTTGTATACAATGTTTGCTATGAGACAGGTTTGGAACCACTGTATAATGAGTTTCAAACACGTGGAAGTCTAAAATGCTACAAAAGTTAGAAGTTCGAGATGAAGAAAAATGATAAACCGGGAACAAATACTCTTTCATTTAGTTTGAAATGTATCTGTCCTTTTCATTGAATTAATCATGTTTGGGGCAAATACTTTTTATTTTGTCTGGCATTTTTTGCATGAAAACTGTCTCATGAAATTTCAAGTTTGTCTCTTACAGTACAACTTAGCATTCCTAGGCCATTATATACAGTTTGGTGCCTGGATTCTTGTGAATTTTGAGTCTGTGATCTTTTAAGCAAGCATTGCTATAATTGCTATATTAATAAAAATGGTAGTATTTAAATATTGATTTTGAAATCTATACTTTTTTGGAGAGGAAGATTTGCTGAAGCAATGGCACGGGAGAACAAATCCACAAAAAAGCAGCGCAGCGCCTGTAGATGGCTGGCTTTGTTTTGCTCTTTTATTTTGTACCCTTGCTCTGCAAACTCCTGATACCCTGTTTCTGCAGAGCTTGGCAGAGGGAGAAAGTCTGCTGCCAGAAAGGGTTACGTGAAGCTGCCAGGAGGCAGAGCAATCCCTGCTTCCTGTAATCTCTGCCTGCAGACAGCTACCGCTGCTGGTCTTTGCCTCGGTAATGTACTTTGCTGGGTGGAGAACCTCCCGGTACTGCTTGCTGTTGCAAATTACTCCCTCTTCACTGACAAGCCAGTGACCACAAGATGGTCTTGGGAAGTTAGGACTAGCTTTGGCAGGTGGCACTAGGGTGTTTTTTAACCTTCCATCTTTAGGACAGGGGAAAAAATAAACAGCAGTTTCCTTGTAGCATCACTGACATTACATTCTTTTGCTAGAATATTCTCCTATTTTTTTTCCAAGACACTGGATTTCAGATGTCGTCTTTTGAACAGGTGGGATCTAATTTTATTCTTGTGCAGCTTTATATAATTCCTGTGTCATTGATGAGATGGAGCTGTTAAGACTGAGAATGAGGTGAATGCTGTGTAAGTAGTAGGAAAACATCACCTTACTACGATAGGGAAAAAGGAAAAGGGGCAACAGTTATCATTACTTGGATTAAATAACTGTCATGTAAAATATTCTTGCCTATCAAGAGTCTTAACACACTTGCGGTTAGACTTTGCTGTAGCATTTGAAATTATGAACCTTCTTTAAAGAAGATAACTAAGAAATAGTTCTGTGAGACAAACCCCACAAAGCCTACTTTGATGGCAATTGTCTGATTCTGTGTTCCTCTCACTGCCTTTCCCTCAGTGTGGCACTAGTGGGGTTTCCGAACTCTTGCACCCAGTCACTTGTATTTTCCAAACACATCTATAAACTTGGCATTTTTTTTTTTTTGACTCTTACCAGTCTGCTTAACTGAGTTGAAACTGGCCAATTGATTGAAGACTAAGAGGTCTGGAAGACAGACAGACAGACACAGGCCGATGCATAGACCATACTACCACATGAGCATTGCTTCCTCAGGAAAAATTAAGTCTGAAAATAAATCTCTCGAGGAGAGAGTTATCTGCATAACTATGCAGATTACATAACTCCAGGATACTTTTAACACATTCGGTAAGATGTGAAAAAAGACAGTGTCCTGTCCTGACTCACTAGAAGCGCAGCCAGGGGGGGAATCTCCTTTTTGAATGGGAGACTTCTAAAGATAAGAGTGACAAAAAAAAAAAAAAAATGAAACTGGAACAAATCTTGGTGTTGGGGGGGAATCAAAATTAATTTTGAGTCGTGCAAGGTCTGAGGAGTCTGATGGGAAACAAATTCACTGTTTTGCTGACAATACCACCGGAGTGATACCAGCTTTCTCCAAGCTGTCCTTTGTTACTTGACTGTGACCACTTCAAGGGGTGGCAAAGGAGATGTATGTTTAGACCACTCCATATTTGACCACCCTGCAGAGGCTGACAGTTGGAGTACCAAACATGGAGACAGATTCAGAAATACATCACTGTTCTTGAACTTTGAAGTGCTACTAAAAATAACTTGCATCCATAAGAAAAAGCCTGATGTCTTGCATCTGGCACTCGCAGCTAGCCCCTCTGAGGATATGGGCTAGCTGTCAAAACCAGATGCCTGGCACTGAGTGGGAGCTTCGCCCACTCATTAAGGTAGTAAATGCATGTTTTTGGTTTTGTTTTGTTTTGTTTTGTTTTTTTAGAGTGTCCTTATCTTTAAATTTTATAACTCTGTGTAATATTTTCTGATCTAAAAGATCATTGGCAAGGTCCATCAGCAAGGCTTGTCAGCACCTTACTGTAGAGATGGAAGATGAAAAAGCAAGTGGATTGTTATCACTAGAAAGCCTCATGGCATCATGTGAAGCAGGATATCAGGTTCGGACATAGTTTGTGGTGTGTGATCCCATTCCAAAACTGAAATCAAACTCAATTATTCAAAGTCACGTCTATGTAGACGTAACTGTAAAGACAGCTGCGAGCACTAACTCATTTCACATGAGGTACCTAATAGGTAGGTTTTGCTTTTTAGTGGACATACACTGTATGTTCATCACAGCAAATTACCACCATACAAGAGCACTATATGCCCATGTGTGCACACACTTGAGGATCAAATTGGTATGTAGGAAGTAATGCCCTTACATCTCTCTAGAGGGTGGACCTCTAAACCATTTTCATAATAGCATTTTAACAATCCATTAAGAGGCTCCAATCTTTTTAGCAATGAAATCTATCACTTGCTCAGCACGTGTCCTTTAATGCAGCAGTCTTGCTTGAAATCACTACTTATCCAATTATTATTTTTTTCACTCAGTTTACAGCCAATGTCAAAAAGTATAATGTCCACTTGCCAAGTAAATAGAAAAATCCATCTGCTGCTGTTTCCATTTGCCAAGTCTAGGGTATTATCATTGCGTTTGGGCTTTTTATTTTCACGGTAATAGCAATGTTTCAGTTTGCACTCAGGTTTAAATACAGATGCAAATTCATGCATTTGCCAGTGTTACTCAGTGAATCCTGTCATAGTGTTTATTTAGCCTGCCCAGCTACCTGGCAGTTAGCAAGGAGCAAAGCTTTTCTTAATGGTATCAACAGTTGCTGGAAGAGCTGATCACTCCTTTTCCAAGTACAGAGCGGCCATATTTTGCCTTATATCTGATGCTCCCTAATCCAAACCATAACAATAAGACACGTTCGATGTTGCTCTATATACTAGTCCTTGATTCTGAGATGGAAATTAAGATGGAGGTGATGCATTTTCACATTTCGCTGAGGAGTCCTTCTCCAACATGAAGGGGGAAAGAATTCCAGCCATGTGGGGTTGGAGGTGATCCATGAGTGTACTTGTTGCTTTATAAGCATCTGCAAAGATGATGAGGCTCGGATTAAAGATCTGTTCATACAAGGTGAAGCCCCCAGTTATTGCAGTGTTTAGACAAAACACCAGATAAATGATGGGGATAGTAGGGCTTCAAAAGTGAGATCATGGATTCCTCCTGGTTTCACTAAATACTTAACTGTAATACTGGGTACGTTTACGTGCATCTCTGCCATGTTCTAGTGCAGGAATACTGGTGAGCTGATGCCATCCAGCAGTGTGGGGCCCCATCACTGCTCTTACTGGGTGACAGTTTGTGTGTCTCTCCATCCCTTTTATGTGTCATGACTGGAGGCTTGTGGGAAGGGCTGCCATGGCAAAGCCAAGAGGTATTTCTCCCAGCCTTCCATCATTTTTTCACTGCTCTCCACCATCCCAGGCATATATATGCCTTCGCTGTGCCTCGGGGGAACACTGTGGTAGCTTATCCCTTCTAGTCTGATTCAGAGAAATACCCTTTATCTCAGGTGGTTGCTTATTAACAGGGGCTGCTGAGATGTAGGGAGCAACCCAGCTGGCAATAGTAAGTGCTGCAGGAGAGCAATAAGCAGTGAAAGAAAACAAGCTTGTGTGAATAATTTTATTAAACAGAAGATGGAAGTTTTTGGCTTGGAATCCATTTTAGCTGAGAGCCAGCACAATTGATTAGTAGCAAAGAAAAAGGAAAGGACAGGGGGGCAGGCCCTAGATTATAATAGTTCTCAGTTTGGGAGTAGGGTAGATCTTAGAATCTGTATTTTCCTTACTCAACACCTGAAGGCACTCAACACAAGTGCCTTCAGGTCTGCTCCTTCCGTGTGTTGAATAAAATCATGCCATGTCATTTTTAAATGTTTAATCTTTTTTTTTTTTTTTTTTGTCCTCAATATTTTCTTATCAGTCTGTCCATGCATAAGATAATGTTTTTACCTATCAGATTCTCATATTCAGCCTGGGATCTGGAAATGAAATAGAGATACTTTTTTTTTTAAAAAAAAAAAAAAAAATTATTGTCAGTAATAAAAATAATTCTATAATATTTGTGTCTTAGTTTCAAAAGATACAGTACTGTCATTTTCATGGCCATTGGCCATCAGCAACACTCATATGCAGGTCTAGCAGCTCTCACTTATTTCACGTACCGTGTGTTTCTTCATACGTCTAAAATGAAACTAGAGAGACCTTATTCCGTTCTTCATGCAAAATGTTAAGTGTTGTGGGACTCTCTGTATGTTCAGAATTTAGAAGCAGGCTATTTGCTCCGCTAAGTTGCATGTGATCAGAGCAATGTACTATAAGCCAATACCTGAACCCTTGGGATTCCTTGGGGTGATAAAAGGAAAAACTGTCACCTAAGTAATAGCTATTGCTTGAGGAAATACAGTGGAGGAGAAATATGAGTGAAAATACAGTAGTTTGGTCATTGTTCCACAAGAAGATACAGCAGAAAATAAAATAATTGGAATAATAACAATTAGAAATTTATCAATAAAGAAGGAAAATTACAGGTGGTTTTGTGTGTCTGTGTGTATATACACATCTACAGATGAGTCTTGGTTGGACAACTGGGTCTCAGCAATAGAAGGCAGGAGCTCTGTGTTTTACAGGGAATTCTCATTCATTGCTTCCTAACAGCAGAACATAAAACATAGAGACTTTTGTCACACTTTTGCACATCAGTTAAATGCTGTTGACATTAGAAATGCCTAAACTAGTGCTGTCTGTTGCTGTCACTGGTCCGTGCTCCCTTCTCTTCTGTCTGTAGCGATATTCATACCAGTTCCTTGGTTTAAGTTAGATAACATAATGCAAGAGCAAGATCGCAACAGAATTTATGGGCCAGAATTTATGGACCTGTGACAGTGTTCAAAAGGTGGGATATCTGCTCAAAGTCAGCGCAATTACAGTGCTGAAAAATGATGCACTGGAAAAATTAATTAGGCCCCATGCAGTTACTTCTCATCCTGTCAAAAAAATTCCATGGTTGGTAGCAGCAACAAAAAAGGGATAGAAGTGTTTTAGGGAGTCAGAGGAGGAAGGTGAACGCATTCAAAAAATCATTTAACATCAGTTCTGGGCAGTAGTCCAGGCGCATAGATTCACAGGTACACATCAGGCAAAAGCAATCAGTTTGCTGGAAGATGTACTACATTTTTTTGTTCTGTTTGTGGGTTTTGTGGGGTTTTTTTAACAGTGAATGTCAAAAATGGAGGGAAATGAAGGCAATAACTTAACTGGTTGCCTCTTTCTTTGTGCTCGTAGGTTAGACTATCTCTAGTTTTTTCTTGATGTGGTTTAAAAAAACCTTAGTTCCATTAATATTTTTGAATTATTTTCTGCATGTTTTTCTGTAAGATAAACTAATTCTTTTTCTTGACATAGATCCAGGCTTGAAGGGTGAAGCAGAAATAGCTGTATAAGCATAAGTGGTTTTTAGATTAATGAACACCTGAAGAGATGGAAATGTCAAAGACAACCAACAGACTTAACAGGCGTGAGTTCACTTGGTGGGGAGGACACCGTGACAGGCATTGGTGCGTAAGCTGCAGACGCAGCTCTGATGAGGAAGGTGGGCTTTTGCTTTGAATATTGCAAAGCCATCCCCCGGCTAAGCATTCGGACCTCTTATTTCATGTAGGAGTGCTGGGTTGTTCAATGAAACATCGTACAGCACAAAACACTGGAAATGGGGGTAGAGAGCTGCTGTGATGGCATTCAGTCCTTTTTCAAATTGAAAATGAAATTACAAACTCCAGTGCTTCACTGCTCATTACTACCATATGCCAACAGAGTGGCCGTTTATCTGTGTATTCTGGGCTCTCTCTCATTCTCTCTTTAAAACTATATTGCTTTTGTTCTCGCATTCTCCATTTGGCTAGAATAAAAACCACTCAGCAGTACGTCAGACCATTCCAGGTCTTTCCCAGATCGCTTTTATGGTGATAGGTTGATGTGAAAAGAAATACCAGTCTGCCGTGGGAGCATATATTAATGTATGCCGTAAGCCACTCTAATCGGACATGCTGTGACTTTTTTGTACCATACATAGTGCTGCAGGACATGGAGAGAAAAGCAAAGCTTCTGTATACAGTCACGCAATGGTTCAGAATCCCAGAAATTAAAAATGAGACAAATCCACTAAGCCATCTTACCAAGTCCCCTCAAGCCCCTCTGTTTTGCTCCCTGCGGTCTTGTTTCCCTGTATTTTCTGTAGTCTCGTCCTGAGTGCATGACATGATGGGCTTCCACGGCAGAGCCCAGGGGTCCCACCGTTAGAGCCCTGTGGATGATACGTTTTGAGAACTGCAGAATCTCCCAGGCTGCTGCGCTGCTTCTCCGGGGTGAGCACTGCCTGCTCATTTCCAGTTGTGATTGCAGGACTTGCTGATCTGCCGTACCACATTAGACTCCCTTGTTTAAAATATACCACAGAGGAATTGGCTCAACATACGGATGTTACACATTCAATGTGTTTTGTTTTTTAAAGGGGATGTTCCGGTATATTGTAATTGACACCTTTAAAATTTCCATATACAATTAGTGTTCTGTTGCACTTGCCATTGTCACTCAAAACAATCAGAATCTTAATTTCATCCTTTCTGTTGGTATGTGTAAAGAACAGGGAACTTTGAAGGACCCCTGCCAGAATAGCTCTTTGTGTACGTGTAACTGCGTTGTTCAAATGCGCATGTGTTCTGCAGGCACACGCTTAAGACCAGATATTGAAAAGCTATCTTGTAATGTCAAAGGAGTGAAAACCAAGGGAGAAAAGTTTTCTTCTCTCTTCATCTTCCTTTATTCTTTTGTGGAAGGAATTACCACTGAGTTGTAAGCCAACTGTATTCCCCTTTTGAGATTTTGGTGCAGGAGAAGTGCGCTGTAATGATAAAGCAGAATTATTTTCCTTATTTTGTAATTGGCAGAAGCAACGTGCATGTAAATGACTTGTCAGTGGGACAACTGAGAAAAGAATCCATTACGTTCAATTATTAGTAGTAATAACAGGAATATAAATTATGATAGCCTTTAAAAATCCTAATTAATGCTGTGGCTTGACTGTACTGAGAATTTTGCACAAACCCATGAGTTGGAGACTTTATGATTCAAAGGTACAAGCATCTGAAGGGTGGGGAGATGTGTATAAAACACCTAAGCAAAGAATGTGGTAAGGAAGCAGTATAACTGTGTTATGGGGTAGGAGATAGAAGTAGGGACTGTGGGAGTAGAAAAAATGGGAAGATCAAGATAGTGTGTTATCTGCTTGGAATGTGAGCTTGTGTATGGCTGAGGAGAGAAGTAGTGACTGGGAGCTTGTTGTGCTAAGCACAGAGCTAACACAGAGCAAAAGCTCATCCTTGACCCAAGCCGCAGTGCAGAGAAATGCGGCTACTGATGCTGATCTCCACGGGTTAGTAGCTGCAGGAGCATCTGCCTGCTTAGACCTTCTTGTTAGTACTCCACTGCTTCCCTTCATTTCCTTTTCCTGGAATGCAGGAAATTGAGGAAGGGGAAGGTCACCAAGACATACCAAACTCCAAAATCAAATCAGCTCAACAAAGTTTGACAGAAGGCTTGTTTAAATTGTTCTTTAAAACCCCCAGAATGGATGATCTTTCCAGATCCCTTCCAACATGGGCTGTTTGGTGGTTCAGTGATTCTAATCCACGCAGTTGGTGGTGTTCTTGCTGCTCTTATCCTCCTTCTCATGACCCAATGGGTTGTCTTCACACTACCAGTTCGTGACTAACTCAAAATGTCGCTCGTGTGCAGCATGCTTGGGGTATCAGAGATACTCGAGCTCATTAAGATACTTTACCAGGAGATTACTAGTTATTTCATACTCCACTAATACACTGCATTCCCTTTACTTGAATAAAAAAAAAAATAAAAAAACACAAAACAACCAAACCCAAAGACCTCTTTTACTCAGAAGTCAGAAAAGCAAAATTAAGGTGTCCTCACAGAAGTTGTTCAGAAGAGCTACAATTTTTCAAATCGCACAGACTGGTGGAAGTCAGCCTAAAGACACAAGAGCATCTAATCAGAAATATGCTTATTCCCAGGCTCATACAGAGCTAGGGATTTTGTAACCTACATCTTTGTGAAGTGTTTTGATTTCTGCAGTGGTGAAGAGCTCTGGAAGTGGAAAGTGCTACTGTATTGTTAATGCTACTTCAATTAGGCAATTCCGTATCCATGGTTCACTGAAAAGTGGGAATAGCTCATGCAACTTTCCCCACCTGTAGTGGGGATTCAGCACCTTTATCCTAATTAGGGAAGCCTGTGGTGTGTGGGAAGTGAAAAATTGGAAATCGATGAGTTGGGGGTTTCCTCTTCCGTGTGGCAAATTACAGAACAAGCTGGTTGGCCTGATGTTAAACAAATGCTTCCTACTGAAAGCAAGCATCTTTAGCATGTGGGCATGAGTTATTTCAGTCCAACTGCTCATGGCACTAGAGGTCAAAGTAGAGTGATACCCATTCTTGCAGTCTGTGTGCACTACCGACGCAGGCTCTGAGGGCTAGGCTTACCTTTTCCCTATTGTCTGCAACTACTTGAATACTCATTTTATCATCTCTCCTGGCTCTCAAAATTGCCATCAGGATGAAACATAAACACCTGTGTCTCCTATAGCTACTCTAGTTTGCTGGACAAACTATTATTACCAAGGGTTATAAGAGTCCTGCTCAAAATAGCTGATAGTCTGAATTCAGTCCATTGAACCCAGATGAATCGGTGACAGGACTTCAATTCACTGCACACTTTCCCTCAAGAGTTTAGGATGCAGTTCCCAGCTGCAGCATACAGTCTTGTGGGTTTCCAGTGCCATAAAAAGGTAAATATCCTTTCATCATTATCGAACAACTGTATTGATATTTAAATTTGTTTAAACAGCTTGTAAAGAGAAAATAAATCCAAAAGTGTGATAGAAATACTCGTTTCATTTTTTTTCTTAAGTAAAGAGATGATGTTTGTAAGTATCACCTTTCTTTTTTTACAAAAAAAAAAAAAAAGTAATGCCATAAAAAAGCAGAGGGATTTAAATAAAATTAGCCTTATTAAATCAGTCTTCTATAGCACACAAAATACACCTATCTCCACCACCTCCCCCCAATTTTTATTCTAAAGCAGACTCTGATTTGTTTATATAAGCATCACATTATAAACTGCACATTCTGTGCTGTCTGAAGTACACAGCCTTGCATAATCCACAGAATAAGAAATATTTGAATTATCTTAAAGCGTGGATTGCTGAATACTTGTAAGTCTTGCTTCATCAATGATGAGGCTTTTCCCTGCTCATCAGTGGACATCATCAGTACATTGTTTTTCGAGACATTTAGCAGTGGGACTGTGATTCACAGAAGTCTGCATTAATGTTGTGCCTTTTTGGTGAGCAGATAAAAGGTTCCAGAGCTGTCAATCCATCTCTTGTCATTAGTACTAAATATTTTTATTAGCATGTGAAAATCGGCTGTTCTACAGCTGAAATTCCTGGACTGTGTGGTCTTCACCTTGACACCGAAGAGTGCAGTCCTGTCTGAGAAGGTGGGGTGTGAAATTAAGGAGAACTAAAAAAGAAACACACTTCTGTTCATGTGGTCCTATTACAATGAGTAAAGCGTAGGGATTGCTCAGGCTTTCTGAGACTTCAGTTAGTCAAAGTCTTACAATTTGCCAGTCAAGATTAACTCCATATTTCCCATTTCCACAGCCACTGAAGTGTCCTGGTGGGAAACTCTTTGCCCATATGCAAAGACTCCCCAGGGGAGTGAACAATATCACTGGGGCCGAGGCTTGGCAAAGTGCGTAAGCCCGGCTTTGGGGAAGGGCTCTTTTTGTTGTTTCCAGTCTTTAATTTTCTTATCATTCTCTTTAGTGGAGTTGTTGTGCTGAGAGGCCTGAGCAGTGTAAAAACCCATCTTCTTGCTCTTTTTTCAAGGATAAAGAATCCTCTAAAACAGACACTGACTTCCAGAACGGCACAGCACAGTACCTGTTCCCCAGCTTACCTCTTGCTTCGTGCCCTGGAAGCAGGTGCCAGGTATTCCTCCTGCCCCGCTGTGTACCTGGAGCTAGTAAAATGTTGGGTATAGTTAGCATTAATCTGAACGTGGATAGTAAATTGTCCAGTAGATCACATTCCTCGGTTTAACCAAACAATAGATGGTCTTGCGTGACCTACCAGTTCCATCTCTCTTCCCTGCCAAAGGATGCCACCCCCAAGAAAACTTGCCATGATGACTTGTAATCTTGTTTTAAAACTGCTTAATGATTTTTCTGCTCTCTGAGGGATGCCTCTTTGCTGTCATGAAATTGCTTCCTGAGGTGGAGGCTTATATTTTCGTTCTGCAAAAATGCAGTTTCCACTCTGTGGTGGGTCATCACATAGATTAAGAAACATTCTCAGAAAGCCAAAAAACATTCAGAACAGCCTTTTGTGCCCTGCAGTAGCTGTAAGGGCTGATGGAGTTGCCAACCAGGCTTACCCGCGAGCATCCTAATGAGGGCAATGAAAACAGTTTCTCCATGTGCGTCATGCAGCATAACACCGTGACAGAGGCAGTCCTACCTGATCAAGAAAAGTGACAACTGCTTTTTTATTTATAAGAAGAATCTGGAAGAAAATAAATCTGTTCACAATGTATGCCATGATTTGGTTGTAGTCAATAAGTGTGTGCTTATTTAGCCCAGGCCTACTGCTCTGAATAAGACTGATTGTCTCATTAAGGAAAATGAGTCAGTGAGAATATTTTTTAATCATTTGCTATTGATTTAAGTGGCATCACTGTTAAAGCAGTAGCTGGTAGTGGTGAAATGAAAGGACTTAGAATATGAAAGCATGTTGGAGATGCATGGAATAAAGAAATGGAAGTACTCCCAGTGATTATAGGTTCAGGCCAGTCTTCTCAGCTCTTTACTCTTACCCATGACACTGATTCCCTCTATTAGAGCACTTAACTCCTCTGTGCCCCAACTGCGATAGCAAAAGGCAGGTAGTATGAGGATGATTAGAACTGCACCTCTAGATAGAGCATTTGCCATGGTTGTGGCTGAATTACCACACAAGTATTTAAAAAACAACTGTTAGTCATTATGTTCCTTTTTCTAAAGACCGAGAAAAGGGCCGAGTAGCAACTACCTACATTAGTGCTGTAACATTGCTACTGCCAGTCATAACAGTACCTGCTGGCTTCCCTCCTTGCTTTTCTCTGCCTTGGGGGGGAAAAAAGTCCTTAATGGTGTGTCTTTGTATGAATTTGTGTGTGTTAAACTGCGACTTCAGATACAGGTAATTCAAAGAAAAATGGCTTTTATATCTTGTCCTGAAAATGGGACTACCCTGACATTGTTTAATCTTTAAATACATTTTGTAGCTTATAAGGGCCACCAGAGTTGTTTTTTCATCACCTGCAAGTGATATTGTACAGGAATTCATGGCTCCATAGAAAACTGACATCTTTCTGGCTGAGAAAGGCATTGGATCGAGGTGAGGGAGGGATAAGTCCATCTGCATGGATCCCGTATCATGGCATAATAATTCTAGGAACAGCAAGGAATATTTTTTAAGGAAACTAGGTTCAGTAAGCTGTCAAGGGCTTCCAGGAATGCTTTTAGAGCATACATTCCCCCTCCCATCTTCCAGTTACTGATCTCTGAATATTCAATTTCCTTTAGATAGAAAGAGCATTTTAATCATATTAATTAAAAAAAAGAACTTGATGTTGTTAGAACTGTGTCTCGTGCCTGTAGTAGTAACATAAATTCGCTTCCTCTATTCACTTAAAATTAACAGGCACAGGAAACAAAGCCCTTTGATTTCCTCAGCTGCAGTGCCAGTTGCTGGCTTCAGCGTTCATCTGTCCCTGTCCCAGCTCAAGAGTCAAGGTTAGTGACAGGTCAAGGTCAGCACTGAGGCTGGGCCCTTGGCAGGGCTGGTTCCACTGTTCCCCTGGTAGAAATCAACAGTATTTCTATTGAAACTACATATTAACCTTAGTATGAAACATCCATAAGGGAGATCAAGTTCAATGTTGTTGGCAAACCAGCAGACAAGAGTTTTCACATTCTGCTTCTATTAAAGAAACATTAATTTAAGCTTTCTATTTCATTAATATTTTATTCTTTTGTTACTGTTCTACTGCATTTTGTGAAAGAAGGTGGATGGAAAGCAGTGCACATCAGTGTACAATGTATGCTATATAACCAGGCTTAAATACTCTGTCTTGAATCACTCTTTTCAAGAGAGCAGTTCTTGGCTGGAGGAGAGTCTGTAGGAGGAGTCTCCTGTGGGAGCTTCATTTATCCCACATGTCTGAGGAGGGACAGGAAGGAAAAGGTATTTGCTTCCTGATTTCTTCATTGACTTTGACTTCTTGTTCCCTTCACTGAGGAAACCCTGCAAGTAGGTGTTTAGAGGTGCTTTTGTGATCAACAGACCAACCCCAGGCAGCATTTATAACTTGGGTTCACCTTGTCCCACCAGCCTGACCACTGTCCTGCCATTGGTGAAGTCTCCAGGTTCACGGGGAGGTGTTATGGGTAGTCTAGGAAAGAGCTGCATCAACACTAGTAAAGGCAAGTGAATCTTGTGCTAACACTGTACCAAATTATAACGCCAGCAAATGAGATTGCTCTTGCTACTGAGTTCAATGTGAGTGGAGATGGGAGAATTTGGTGAGAATCTGAGCAGCGCAAAGTCACAATTTCTCAGGATAGGTCCTGTTGTTGCAGAAATCATTTTGTTTCATTGAATTAAACTTTCCTGCATTTACATTCATTTTAAAACATTTGAAAATAGATTATTTCTGTCTAAGGTTTTATTTTCAGATAGCCCAAGCAGAAGAAAAAGAGAATACTAACCAGTGTGAAATAGGAGGTGAATAAATTTTCAAAAGTTTTTTCTGTGTTTTTTCCTACCTCCTCCAAAAGGTGTTGACCTTATGACTTGTTAAAATCGTGAAAATATTGGCAATCTGTATGAACATTCACTTTCCACAGTACTGCAATGCTGTGGAAAAAGGTAAATGACAGGAGACAGAATAGATAATGGATTTCTAGGAGAAACTAATCTTTGCTATCAATATAAGCCTTTTTTTCTATTATTGTTCTGATGAGCTAGAGAAGGTGCTTAAAAATAACTGCTTTAATAGTGGAATATAAACATGACAGGTAATTTTGGAAAAGAACATCTACAGTTATTCTTCAAATTTTTCAGCTTTTTTAAATGGGAAAGTCACAGATCACACTGGTAGTAATATGGAGATGTTGCAGATTTCTAAGTAGAACAGAAACAGGCAAAAGAAGGGAACAACACAATCCTGATCACTTTTGATAGGCAGTTCTGCCATAGTCAGGGTTTGTGTTAGTTACAGTTTTTCTTTTTGGTGAATTTAAATAGATGCTTAGGTAGAAAATACCAGTATCTGTAAATTTACAGTCCTCCTTCCTTTCAAAAAGGAGCGTGTGTGGTGAATCAAAGAAGCTCAGTGCCTTTGAGGTGTGTCTTTTCCCATAGCTTGGTGTCTGTCTAGAGACTGGAAAAAGAAAACACCTTTATAGGGCAAGTGTAGTTGGATTGCTTAATCTGAAATTCTAATTCCACTACTGAGTTAACAATAAAACTCTGATTTACCAGGTCTAGTTGCAAACCATACCTCTCTAGATAAGTTAAAGAAAACATGTAATTTATAAACCACATTGTAAATGGAAAGCAACTGTGGGTCATTTGATATCAGCATTTAATACCACTCTGTATGCCCTTGACCGATTACTTGGACATCTGCAAGGGCTGAAGATGATGGGTGGTGTAGCTTGTTGGGTTTGGAAATGCTTTTCAGAGCAGGGAGTTTTCATTAAGTTTCATTAAATATTCATCTCCCAGATGCATGGTTGTGGAAGTTGGTGCTTATTCCAGGATAGAAAAAGAAAGAAAGAGGAATTACCAGAACCGAGCAGACAGACAAACACTCAGACTAACGCATTGCCACAGGTAGCTAACAGTATACACCACCCTTGGTGGTGTATATATATATAGAATAATGCGTATGCTGAGCCCACGGCAGCAGCCATTGTAAACCCACCATGGGGGATGCTCTTCTGGCAACCTGAAATAGGTGCCAAATAGTGGACTGATAAGGGGGGAGATTTTTAAAAGACTGTAAGGTTTCAGGTTGTGTCGTTAGCACTTCAGCAAGCAGCAGACAGGACTTTATCAGGTCAAGTGCTTCTCTTGCCATACCCCAGAAACAGTAACAAAAAGAGAGAGGTCTGTCTTCCTCTTTGCACAACTCCTTCTCTGTCCCCTCTCCAAAATAAATGGTTACTGAATAAACAACAGGTCACTCAGCGACAGAGTGGGTTTCCTGCCATCTTTCTGTGCACCAGCTTTTCTTAGTAGAGTATGAAGCTGAAGCATCTGGGATAGGTAACATTAGAGCCATGGCTCAAGGGCACCTAGGAGATGGTGCCTGTAAAATGATCAGCTTTTTGAAGAATATAAGATGCCAGAGCCCTGCCGTTCCTTGCAAACGAATCACAACTTGCTTCAGTGTTGGTTTTAGCCAAGACAGCAGTCTACCCATGCAGCCCGTGTGGCCCTGCTCAGACAGAAGATAATATAGGATATTCTGTTACCTCGAGCAGGAATATATGACTTACTTTTGAAGAGCATGGCCTGAACCATAGACGGCAGTTCTGTCATGCAAAGGGATTGAAGGGATGTCAAACTGTAAAGGCTACAACTGGAAGTTACAAATTCAGCATGGGGGAGAGGCTGGGGGCTGGGCTGACTTACATCCACAGCATCCAAAGAACTTTCTGTCCGCTTCAAATATCAGTAGTAGTCTGAGAGCGGAGGAATCCTGCAGTGACGGTTTAACCTTCTGCCTCAGTTCTTTTGTTTCAGGCTTAATGAAACATTTTAAATTAGTCTCTAACAAACGAAGAAACAAATGCCAACATGAGGCTTACAGACACACAAATCGGTTTGCATGTAACCCTGATGATAAGGAAACAATAATTAACGTCTGCTATAAATAAGAATGGTTTGGTTGCAGGAGATTGCAAGAAATGCTTGAAGATAGTTCAGAGCTGAGTGTCAAACTTGGTGTGTGTTGTGGTTTAACATACAAGCTTGAAGATAGTTCAGAGCTGAGTGTCAGATTTGATGTGTGTTGTGGTTTAACACCAGCTGGTAATCGAATACCAGGCGGCTGCTTGTGCCCTCCCCCCCACTCCCCAGTGGGTGGAGAGGAGAATCGAAGAGAAAGGAAGACTCGTGGGTTGAGATAAAAACAGTTCATCAGGACGGCAAATAAAAAAAAATTGTATTTCAGTAGTGAAAATAATAAAATATAACAATGATAGAATATATAAAATGAACAGTGCACAAGTCCCAAGCAGCAATCACGGGACAGGCATATTCCCCAGCATCTATCTCAGAATCGTAAGTTCCAGAAAGAGCAAGCGAGGGAATGAGCAAATGAATGAAAGTGCAAAAAAGGCCTAAATGAATGGAAAGAGGGGAAAAAAGGAAAAAGGGAGCTGGCCCACTGGCCAACCCCTATTTATACTATGCATGATGTCTATAGTATGGAATGCTCTCTTTGGCCAGTTTGGGTCAACTGCACTGGCTGTGCCCCTCCCAGCTTGTTGCACCTGCGCATTAGCAAAACCTGGGAAGCTGGAGATGTCCTTGATCGCTTAGCAGCAGCTAATAACATCAGTGTATTGTCAACATTCTTCACACACTAAATCCAAAACACAGTAGCTACTGGAAAGAAAATGAGCTCCATCCCACTGAAACCAGGACAGTGAGTTTTGTGGGTGAGCGATTTCTCACCCTTGTTCTCATGACGTGGGAGGAGGAACAAGGGAAAAGTCCAGCTGGAGGGGAAAGTCTGACACCTAGCAATGCTCAGAGTCCCACATTAATGATAGCTTTTAGATGTACATGAATAAAAATACCGTTGTCATTTCCCCCAGTTCACAGAAACCTCTGTCCCTGTTTCAGCAGTTAGCTCATAAATTCAGCCTGTCTACCCCAGGAACAGCCAGCGGGAATTGCCGCGGCGTCCTCGTGTGTATGGCTGGCTGCGCGGGGACAGGTGTGCGTCTGCAAGTAAATAAATTAGAGGGCGTAAAGGAGAGAAACGGATCTAGCAGTAGTCTCGGTCTTCAGGTGCTTCAGACTTTTCGGTCTTTAGACCCACCGGCCTCCCTGGGGAAACACAGCCGGGATCAGCTCTGTGTGAGGTGCCTCACGCTGCAGAGAGGCAAAGAGAGGATGAGGCCAGGTCTGCTGCTCTGGGCTGCAGAAGATGGAGATGAAGGCTGAGGGCTTTCATTGTGCTTTCTGCACAATTACAATTTGTCTAATCACTCTGTATGTTGTCTGTACAGCAAATCTTTTCTGCTTCACCATTCACTAAACATAAATCTCCTTTCCTTTAAACAAAAGATTGGCCTCTGTAATCCTAATACAATGATTTGTGTAATGAGTTTATTTAAATTCCTCCCATCTTTTATATTTTAATATATTGAGTGAGAAACTGAATAGGAGAAAAAGAATTCCTCTAGCTTGTAATATGCAAAGCCTTTTGGAAAGCAGATGCCATGTTTAAAGAGCAATGTTTAAAATAATGTGGTCTTGCTAAACTTGTGTTGTAAGGGTCAGCTTAGAAAAATCTCATCTGAATTGTTATGCCTACATAATCACTGATTCTAGAGCTAGAGAAAAGCAAAATTCCTAAATAAGAAGTATGAATAGAAGCAAAATCTCTTGTGCCTTACATTTTGACAGCTCCCATAAGTAACGTGGCTTCGTTGGTCCCCTCACCTCTCATTATCTTCCAGGCAAAGCTCTGGGCTTTTGATTGAGATCGTAACTGCAACTAAAAAATAACTTTTAGAGACTAATATTTTGGTTTATAGGTTGAATTATTGCTATAAGAAATAAGTGATATTTATGAAAGGGAAATTCCACTGAGCATGTTCCGTGATTTAGGTTCATGTCGACGAATATTTTGTAACATAAGTTTCCCCATCTCCTTGAGTCTTCCAAATCCAGAAGCCACATCTGACTGCTAAATAGGTGTAACACAAGAGAACCACAGCAGTTCACCAAGTTATTTGCTGAGCACTTCCTTGTGCATTTTTTATAATTAAAGTGTATTTTTCCACAGCTTTGAAGGGGAAATGGGTATAATGAGGTAGTTTTCTTCCAAGCTGCTAGCCCTGGAAACTATTGTCATATAGCTACTGGCCAGAAGGTTTGCTTTTTGCTAGAAAATGTTAATTACTGCCTTAGAACTCTACAATCAGTGTAGATAGGGCTTATTATTTTCAAGATGGCATGAAAGTGTTTGTTGCTTTTTCTGGTTTCTGTGGTGAATGGACTGGAAGAGGGGGATACAGGTGAGGGACAGCCCTGTGACAGCAAGAGGCTTGGGTGGTAGAGATTTCTGAAAAATTCTGTTTGGATGTCCTTGCATTGCGTATCCAATAGTAATGTTCTTACTGGAAGGGGACTTCCTTGAAGGGGATGCCTGGCCTGCTCAGGGAAATGAAGGGAAGGTGCAGTGAGGGCAGCAAATACTTAAGAAATATTTGCAAAACTTGGTGTAATTTAAAACTAAGATTAATAAGAAGGGACTTGCTGAAATCAAATTATGCCAGCTGCAGAGTGGTGGCAACTCCCTTTAGAATAAATTGTTGACTAAGTTTGACTGGGTTGAATCACGCAAGAGTACTAAGTGTGTGCACTTTGGAAGGGGGATCTGCTTGCATCTTTTGGTGGTGTCAGACCTCAGTCTGGGAAAGGAGATAATCCAAGTTACTGCAAGTCAGTTCCTATTCTCTAGGGACTTTGTTCGCTTCGTAAGCAGGGATTCTTTTTATTTCTCCATCCCCTGCCAAAGGTAGAGATACTTTTAAACGAGCCATCTCATACCACAGCCAGCCTGGCGAGCTCTTCTTTCTCTATGATTTGGGTGGGGGAGAGAGTTAGTGTTACTCTGGTCATAAGAATATCACTGAGATGCTGCCTGTCAGAATTTTCTTGAGGAGGACCATTACTGACTATGAGCCTAGAAGAAAGAGTCATGCTTTTCAACAGTCTTATGTGGCTAAATCAGCTTGCCTACAGTTACTGCAGCGAGACTGCAGGACAAGGAAACACTTGCACTGTAAAGAAGGGTTGTCAAACACTTTCTTGTATCTGTCCATCAATCTCTGTGGCAGCACTACCAAGATCAATCCCAATATACGTCTTTAAATTGAAAGTAGGAAGATCAGGAGCTTCTGTATTTTCCAGATATGTCATTCTTTTGATTAGAAAGTAATTGGGCATGATGATGTCAACAAGTAAGCAGCTATGGTTATTTCTTACAGGCACAAACATAAGCGCTGTCTTACAGACATGCCAGAAGGATGAGTGCCTCAGGCATACTGAGGCCGGAGTTGGGGCAGCAGAAGCTGGTAGGACTCTTTAACCCAAATTCCCTTTCTCAGTCTTTGCCCCACCAGAGCCTGGTTAATGCCGAAGCAGCTCACCCCCGGGGACTGCTGGAGAGCACTGCAGCCCTGGGCTCTTCCCGGCTGCTCACCAGTGCCTCAGGCACTGGGGTCTGCTGTCTCCTGGAGTCTCAAATCTGTGAGCCACGGCTGATCACCAACAATACCTGGTGGCAATGGTAGTACAGGAAGACAAATGTGGCCGTGCCACATTTGTACTGCTGGGGCTTTCAGTGGTAGCTGGCTAGTGCCTGACTCAGCTCCTACCCCATTTCTTACTGTCTAAGCAACAGAAATACGCTAGTGACATGGGAGGAAGCACATTACTTAAGAGTATTTCTCCTGCCTTCCCATGAGAGATTGCCATCACAGAAATAACAAGCGTGATGCCTGCAGTGGCCAGCCTGTGTTCAGCAGCTTGACATGTTCATAATCATTTTTCTGAGGACAGTAGTGACTAAACATTTCAAAACTCCAACCACTGTCCTTTATGCTGTTTTTTCTTGCTCAGAAGAGCCTTCTAAAATACAGAGTCCAAGAACTGCAGGGGCAGACTAACAAAAAATAAAGCTCTTGTAGCAGGTGGTGCCACCTGCTTACAATCTGCTCTTGCGACGAGTGCAGAGCGTGACTGACTCACGTCCCCACGGCTGGGGGAGGGAGAGCAGGGGTGCCGACTCCAGTCGGGACCACGTCATGGGCAGTTGGTGGTGGTAGCATTGGTGCTCCCACAAGACCGGAACTATTCCCAGTGTTTCTCCCTGTGCACACCGTCAGGTTTTTATCTACATAGATGTACATGTGAATAAATGATATCCAAGCACACCAGACGAGTACAAATTGCTAGTGGGCCGTTTACCAACTACCTGCAAGTGCGATGTGCAGGGATGCCATTACAGATGAGTCTCTGATCTACACACTAGTTGCTTTATGCAGAGTGGGTCAGGAGGGCAGTTCAGCTAAATCAGGTGGTTTGAAAGGCAAATTTATTCAGCATGGATCAGATTTTCTGCTTGGAAAATCAGAAGGAAGGTAAATTCAGTGGTATTGCACCTCTCACTGCTTCTAGAAATATATACAGTATCCAAGTCCTGAGGTCTGGAGTCTGTCGTGTTGAATCCTGGTTTGTGTTTATGTAAGGAAGCTGAGTGATCGTCAGGTGGGGTGTATAGATTTAGGTATTTGAACTGAAGTCTGAAAACAACTGAATTTTATCAAGGGGTTGTGGATTGGAGGACCATGTCATCATGACCACTCGTTATTTAGTTATCAAGCTGTGGATGTCATGGCTGCCTTAACTCAGATCTTCTTCACCCAAAGTGGTCATTTGTAGAGTGAACATCTTTAGAACTATCCAGGCTTGTCTTGATTGCATCGAGCTCATAGAGCATCGGAGCGATCAGATGATGGCACTGAGAAAAGACTGACACGACCAAGTCCATGGCAGACTGTTATGTTCAGATTTGGAATTTCTTGAATCCCAAGATTCAGAGAAAATGTAGGTGAAAGGAGTCAGGGGAGCATAGAGCAAAGCTGAGGAGAGTTGCTCGGAGATGTTTGCATAGATGCTGTCGAGGCAAACTTGCTGAGTCTAGTGGAATGCTGCATAAGAGGGCTACTGAGTTGTCCTCTGACTGGTTTCATCTTAAGTTTGGGAAACATCAACATAACAAATGGCTGGGAACATCAATTGATTATTTTTATTTATGTTTTTTTCTTTAAATGGCTTCACACTAGAACAATTTTTTGCAATTTTGATCCAAACATTGCCTTGCTAATTTGGAAGCATTGTTTACTTATGCCTGGTAGCAAAAGAAAGAATCATTTAACAGCCGCACATTTTCTGGTGTTTGAATTTAACAGCACATTATTTTTTTCTTTCATTTTAATTCTGTGGAAACTCTGTTCTGGAAATCAGAGGAAGTTTAAAAGTTGTTTTAACTAACTATTTGATATGTAGCTTTCTTTTTGGTCTGCTACAATAGATTTCCTTATGTAAAATTAGAACATTCATTATTAGTTCTAAAATACTGTATCACAGAAACTGTATCAGATATGCTTGATCATCTTTAGTGTTGCATCCTTACAAAGATAATGCCAATTATTTCAAGGAAAGCACTGAAATATATCCGAGCATATTATGCTTAAATGGCAGTATTTTCTTTCTGTTGTATATACCTAGTTGTGCCTCAGTCATTTTTGTTTTGAGGTTTCTTTGCCCCTGTCAGGATTTTGCCTGAAGTGCCTTAGTGTCCGTAGTTACATTCAAAGAGCTATAAACCCAGATCTAATAACTTCTCCCTCTGATGAAGTGCTTGCGTTCGGTGAAGCAAACACACTGAAACATAATATTGTGTCAGAAGGTATAATAATATTTTAGCCACTGAGAGTGTATAAGAAATTGAACTGTGGTGAGAACAGTCTTCAGTCAAGACACCCCTTCTTTGTATCAAAACATCAGAATTTTTCTAATTCTGGAAGTATAAAATTGACAAATCCTTGCTCAGTGTACATAGTGGCTCACTTAACTCTGCCTCACAGATGGTTATGGGTATTAGAGGGGTTTTGTAATGTGTCGGTCACTGGGGTGAGAGACTGTTTGAAGGATTAGCAACACACTCAATCCCCAGAAAGGGAATCCAGAATCTTATCTGAGCCTGCTTCATACAGACATACAGTAACCACCTCTGGTTTGTGTCAAGGAGGTAAACAGCTATCTGTTCTTCAAGAATTGGTGTCATGATGATTCAGAATATCACAGGAAAAGTGCCCTCAAAACAGCTCCCTTTCTTCAGCACTGCAATACAGGAGTGCTGGGTTGCTGCGTAGCTGTAAGGCACGTACCAGGCACCTGATTTAAATAAGCAAGTAAACCACTGTCAAGAAATAATTCAAAGGTTTAAACTTCAATTCTATAATTACCAGTTTCTTTTTAAGTAACAGTTGAGGATTCACAAAATAGAAATCCAGCATGACAGAGGAACCTGAGCAAAAGTTTCCTGCCTCAGGAGGCAGAAAGCAGCAGGGCTTTCTCCTCTGGACGAGACAGTGGGAGTAATCCAGTACCCAGCCCTTGGTCTGCAGGATCACACCAGGACTCTAGTAACAAACCCCAAATCACGAATTTCGCAGAAAGTCTGTGTAACCAAGTGCTGTGTCATGTTTACTAGAAACATATTGATAGTCCTTAACAGAAGGAGCACTGGAGATGGGGTAGAGCAGCAGCCTGAGTAAGGACCCTGGGTAGGGGCTCATCCCTGGAGCTTATGCAGCATGTGTCCCTGGCTGGTGGCCTGCTGGGCAGGGGACATCGCAGCTCAAACCCCGGCTGCCAAGGCCCTCGCAGAGCAGCCGCAGGCATTCGCCCTCCTATCCAGATGTTAACTCTGGAGCAACATAAGGATGGAGAGGCGTGGGCAGAGCTCAGGAAGGGTGCAGCCACTCTCCACAGAACAGGTCGGTGAGGCTTGGGATGATGGAGGAGATGCTGGTGATGGAGGTGGAACTAGCCAGGGGGTGGCCTCTTCCTCAGCAGATGCTCAGGTTGTGTTTTGTGTTTGTTTCTCTCATAGCCTTGTCTTTCCAGACTCATGTCTAGAAATATGATCTGAGTTAGTCTCCGCATTTTCTCACTGGAAGCCTGTGGAGTCCTGGAGGGGCTGGTGGAGGCAGGAGAAAGCAGAGGACAGGTGCAGGGTTACCGCAGCTGTGTGTTCTGAAGCCATCGCAGGGACCCCAGAGGGCCTGGGGGACTCTTGCCACTCTGTGCTGCCTTTGTGTGTCTGTGTGTGTGTGTGTGTGTGTGTGCATGCTCTGGGCACGGTACTCCCAAGGGGTAGAACTGACCTTCCCACCCCAGCTTGTGTCACCGAGGCCAAGGCCAGTCCTCAAACCACGCCAGCTGTGGAGCATGGCAACATACTACACTGTTTTGAAGTCCAATTTATGCAAAACTCCCCACATTTTAAAAACAATGACATCAGCAATGCCGTGCAGTGGTAAGTGCTATGTAAAACTAGACTGCAGCAGAAGACATGCTGCCGAATTCTTAGCCCTTTATTATGGAGCTACATTGCTCCCAGAGTATTGCGAGTTATCTGAAAGCAATAGTATCATTGCAAAAGCTTAAAGACAAACAGATTAAATTTAGCAAAGGGGTTCCTATTCTTGCATGCAAAGCTGCAGTCAGTGTTATAGAAGGGAAATCTGAAACAGTAAATGAAAATTCTGGGTAGTGGTGAAAGATCGTCCCCCCAGCTGCTCCAGTAGTTAAACTGGTTGCAGATTAGGAAGCTCCTGTTTTCTACTCCAGGGCTGCTTTGTCCTTCTGACTTCTCTCTGGGCAAATGCATCCTCCCTACATTTATTAAAGATAGAAATCCTTTCCTCACTCTCACTTTTACCTCTTCTATACTAATTTTCCGAATCTTTTAAATTACATAAATGCAGCTTTAGTAGCACTGACAACTTCTGCCATATGTCACTCTGCTCTTACAGTTCCCGTTGTTTTCTTTCAGGATGAGTTTCTTTGGGTATGCTGCAGCACCTTTCAGATTGCTGCTATACTTTCTATACTTCTATGAATTAGTTTCTGTGTATGTTTTCCCAGCACGTACTCAAATTTGCTTTCAGCTCCTTATAGTGACCACACAAAAATTAGTAGTAATATAGATGAAATTCTTGGTATTTATATGATTGGGAAAAAAAAGTCTTCCCTTACCTTCCCACTTAACCATTTTTCTGTAACCACGGGGATTAATATAGTCCCATGGTTGCCTGACTGTCCTGTGTTACACTTGTGTATGACATTTGAGTCAATGAAAATGTCACTTTTTTTCATTACTGTTAATTAGATTTATAGCATAATTATTAGCAGTTGGTTTTGCTGTTGTTTTCATTATTAATTATGCTGATAAAAAGTTCTAGTGGTAACAATTTCCACCAAGAATTCCTAGATTTAAGCATCAGTAGAAGGAAGAAATATTTATTTAAACATAAAAGTGTTTTGCTACCAATTTGGGGATTTTAATGCTCGGATGGTGGTTTGGGAGACAAATAATTTCACTCAGTTTATGACTTTGGTTTACATAGTAATTTTCATCACTTAAGGAAAGTAATCATGCCAATTACCTCAATATGAATCTGTATTTATGTCCATTTGCAATACATTTATTTGTAGCTGGTAAACAATTAAAATGTTTTTAGGCAGATGCTTTGAAGTAGAATAATGGCAAACACTCTACTTCCCAGCATCTTTGCAAAGTGTTCTTTAAAGAGGGGCACACCTTCGTCATTATAAAATGCATATATATCCCTTTGTGGGAGGGTTGTGTGTACATATGTATATGTGCCTGCTTATCACCTGTGCTAAGCTGGGAAGTATGTGGTACGTTCCAGAGGGTCCCCTGCAAGTACAACTAATTCTTTCACATCCTTTTGCTGTCCCTATTCTTTTGTAGTTTAGCACAACTGCGAAGTGTGATCCCAGCTCAAAAAGGGATGAGGGACCTCCATTTTCCTCTTTTCTAGCCGGGCAGTCACACAATTAGCAGTATTACATACATGTATAAATATTGTACCAGAGTGAAATTACCTTTTTTCACTTAGCAGCCAGTTTAGGAGACAGGTTACCAGCATAGCTGATGAACTGGTAAATCTAGGTCACTTCCGTGGTAGTTATTATATATGTTATTTGTTGGGTGCCAATAATAACCAGTGGTTTAGCAACCTTTTTAAGGCACAGTATAATTTCTGAGAGCAGTAGCACTCTTGAAAAATATTTTTACAACTACAAAACAGGTTGCACCCTCTTTGTAAGGTATCTACCAATGTCCATACAGTTGTTCTAACAAAGCTATTTTCCAGAAAAGCCACTTTTTTGGAACATGGCCTGGCCTTAGCTTGGCTACTTGCCAGTTCAGGACCCCCTTTGGCTAGATAATTACCATCTTTGTGGGAGCAACCTCCTCCAGTGCTTAACCACCGGAGTAGTAGAGGTTATTAACATAGCAATTCCCATTTTATCATGAAAGGGGAATTAAGTTTTGTAAATACAGCACTGTCAGATGAGATACAGTGGATCCAAGTACTGGCTCCTTGCTGGGAAGATACGAATTTGGTAAAGTGCTGTGTGATGTTTGAGGTTACCATGGGAGATTCAATTCCTAGTTTAAATTTGAAACAAATTAGTAGTGAAGCAGTATGTGCCTCCTTATAGTACCAGTAAGTAATAAGTGCAGAAGCATAAGTAACTAAGAGCAAGAAAATGCTGATATTGGTGGCTCTAAATGCAGAGTCACTTTCTGTGGCAGAGGAATTAGGTTAAATTTAACCTGCCCTTCAGTTACCGAAAACCAAAACATTATTAATTAGCTCTTTGAATTTTAAGATGTGAAAAACAGAAGGCATCCTCTGACAACGTAAAATTGTGGCATACCTTTCAGGATTGCATTTTAGACATTTTAAAGGTAGAGATGGCTGCCTGTCTAGTTTAAAATTACCTGTACTTTATGGTTCTCGGTTGGCTACTTAGAGACGTGGTCCCTAGGAAAGCTCCTGGAAGGAAGGCGCTCAGGTGAAACCAATGCTGGTAAGTGAGGCTGCCCTGTTTCTGGGTGTGGCTAGGATTGGGGGTCTACTCCCCTCCCTCACCCCCCTTACCTTTCTTAGGCATGCTCTGGACTTGAGCTGTTGTTCTGAGCTGCAGTTCCTGGGGTCTTGCTTTCTGGGTGGATGTGCAGGTAAGAAAATAGGAGTCTTTGCAGCTTAAGAATTGACTTGCAAACTCTGTATTTTTAAATTGTAGTTAATGTTTTGAAGCTGTAGCTTAATGAAGCTAAAAAGAGCTTTAACAAGCGAAAGATAAGTCCTAGCAAAGGCTGCCTGCAGTAAGTATGTGAGAAAGGACTGGAGAATGTTCCTGCTAGTGTAGGCTGAATTTAATATTCAGGAAGGTAATCTTCTCTGTAAAAAGCTCTTGACTTGCCAGGAAGTGTATTTGCAAAGCATCAAAATAGAATCCATTTAACTTGGTAATATATAAGTGGTGCTATTATATGTAGGTATGGTATTATATGAAGCATAAAGTAGATATATTCTGCATTATGAATGCTATACACTTTTTAATTCATATAATAATCTTTTGAAATGCGAAAGATGTTGCATATGACAATTGTTGTAGGTTGTAGAACTGAGTTGGTCAATGTTAGTACAACTGTCTTACAATTCAGAAAGTAGCACAGTTTTCAGTGTCTGAAATTACGTGCTTTTGAGAGTAAGGCTGAACTTTCCTTGGCCAGAAAGCCAGCTGTTGGAAACTGGGGATGTCTTAAGAGTTCTTTGACTTTCAAATAAAGAGATGGTAGTGACTGTTGAGTATCACTGGTGGGATAGATACAACTTCACTTTTGTGGTAGTAAAACACTTTGGTTTTTTCGGTATATGAATATAATCACTGATTTTAGTAGTTCTGAGTTAAAATCCAGTTATTATTCGAGTGAACGTTGGCTCCTTTGAGCCCTTGGTTTTTCCAGACAGCCTGGATTAGGACATCTCTTTGCAGTTTTATTTATAACAATGTGCAAGGGAGATAATTGAAATGCCTGACAAGCAAGAGAACGGGGGACATACCTCACAGCTAAGGTTCGTTATAAGTGACACTGCCTCTCGTTTTGGATCTAAATTACATACAGGCTGTATAAATCTACTTCTGTCCAGCTATTACAATAGCCTGCTATAAATCACACGAACACAGGCCTACTTTTGGATTCATCCACTGAGCTTCCATATTAAGCCAGAACCTACTTTTTTTCCCCTCTTCAAATCTACATCAGTGCCTGACGTAATGAGTTATGGTCTCATGTTTCTGGTCTAAAAATATGAGAGGGTTGTACTTTTCTTTCTGCACGTAAACATTAGTTGAATGAACATCCCGCTTTATGGTTTCCAATGCCTTGAGTTCATCCTTTGTCTCTAGGTAAATTGGCTGTTTTTCACTGTTTCCTTCATTTTCCTGGAGGTAGGGGAGGATATAATCTGTTTGCATTTTCTGAAATCCAGCTGCATACAATGTGGCCTTGACAAGCATTTTCCACTAGATCTTGTTCACTCCCTGTTAAACTACTGTCACTGCTGACAACAGGTGTCTGCAGCAGATTATCTTTGTAGAGGAAACGGACCTGGAGGGAATCACACGTTTTTGTTGGAGATGACATTGGGGAAGCCAGCAAATACTTTTGCTCCTCATATGAAGTCTATGCAAGCTACTGTTTCTGGTGTCCACATCTGAAGGACAACATGGTGGAGTTCAAGAATGTTCAGAGAAGGGCAACTCAAATCATCAAGGACATAGAACAGCCATCCTATGAGATGGTGCTGAAATGGCTGAGATTCCTCAGTTTGGAGAGAAGGCTAAAGGAGGATTGATCATGCTTTATGGAGTCAAGAAGGCAGTGGATATAGTGAGCACAGAGTTACTATGCAGATCCACATCAGTCTGACTTAGTGGAGGGTTCCTTTGACTTCACCCGATACAGATGCTCTCCTGTTGAAAGGGTGTGTGAAACTTTGCTGTGGACAGTCCGACAGGAAAGAAATGGTGAGTGAATTTAATTTATGGAGAGGCCAATAGCTCTCCCCCACAGAATGTGATGCTATAAGAAAAAAGCAATTTTTAAGCTTCCTGAAGTCTTTTAAGTGTGTTTGCGTGTCCGCAAAGTCCTCATTGTCCTTTTAAAATAAATTCCATAACCCAACATAGTGCAGGAGTTTCTTAATCAGTTGATATTGTATTTGTCTTAGGGTAATCTGTTTTCACATGCAAATTCAGTTAAAGATGCTGAAAAGGGATTCATGTAGGCTGCCAGAAAACTCACGGGAAACCCACTGTAGCT
This sequence comes from Podiceps cristatus, assembly GCA_000699545.1. Classification (NCBI taxonomy): domain Eukaryota; kingdom Metazoa; phylum Chordata; class Aves; order Podicipediformes; family Podicipedidae; genus Podiceps; species Podiceps cristatus. Next base: position 60,858 of record JMFS01022557.1, read on the forward strand.
TTTCCAAAACACTTAAGCAGAAGAAATTCTGAGGCAGTCGGGGAGAAACTCCTACTTGTAAGTGTTTTGTGCCAGAAAAACCTGTATAAATGGCAACAACCCCCACCCCCAAACCAATATATGCAGTGAGAAAACAGTACAAATGTGCTGCCAAACAGATAGATATAAAAAAATTAAGATAGCAAAGCTGTGGATTAGGTCCTTGCATGTCTTCCCTCCTTTCAGGTGGTGTTCATTGTGCATACTGTGAACATTATGTGGTGTAATAGAAGACAGGCATAATGTGAATGAAGTACTAAAGTTGGAAAATATAAATCATCTCGATTAGGCTGTAGAAACACACTACACCTAATGTATTTGACCTTTAAAAACGCATGTAAGAAATCAAATGTATGTAGACTGAAATGCCCGTATATCCATGGAGGCAGCTAAGAACAGTGTGTCTTCTTAGGTGGTTGGAGCAGGCCTGCTGCAGCCTTGGTGGACGGTCTGGAGCTGAAAAGGAGGGAGCTCGTGCCACTCTGTGTGCACAGTAACGCTGAGTAACGTTGAGATAATGAGTAACGTTGCTTCTGCTGGGTGGCAGCCTTGGGTTCCTTCTGCTGGGTCTGCTTAAGGCCCTGCCCAGTTCCCCTGAATGGTGGGGTGCTATTATGCCTGAAGGACTCTGAATTACTTCCTTTGTGGAAATGATTTCATGATCTTACATAGTTACTGCATCAGCAAACCATCCCGCTTTGAAAGGGCAGTAAATATACACTTAACTCCCAAAATAAGTGATTTGGAACTTAAGCAGGTGCTTAAAGTTAAATACACACTTAAATGCTCCAGGTAATAGGAATGGTGTAGGTGCATGCTTTCGTGCTTTTCTGAATGAAGACCTTAATGATGACTCAGTCACTCAACAGTTAAATGGGTCGTACTCGCAACACTTTGCAAACCATTACCTCGACTTTAGTCACCATCTGTAATGTCATTGTCTATACAGCCCTGAAAATGGCACTTTCGAGCATAATGTGAAGGCAATAACAGTTTTTAGTTTCTCTAGCTTTTTTTGCAGGCTTCATGAGCGAAGTGCAAAAGTAAGGATAGACTCTGGTTTTAAAGCAGAACCAAAACTCTGAAGCTGTGGACTTGCTTTTTTAACTTTCTTGCTAACTTTTCTCATAGTCGTGGGCAGGTGATTCACTCTCTCAGCTCGTTTTTTTCCGTTTGTCAAAGTAGCTTTATGAACTCATCTGAGTGTTGGAAGGCATACCTTAATTATGACGCGGCATGAAATGATCAGCTGTAACATTGCATTGCAAGGGGCAGCTGGAGCAAGGATGACACTTGCTCTGTCAAGCCCATACCTGTACAGATGTTCTGCGGTCAGTGCAAGCAGTACTTTTAAAAAACTAAAAGAATTCTCTCAGGCCTGAGTACCAAATAAAATGTCCAGGAGCTGCAATTAAGGCGCAAGAATAGATTTAGAAGAAGTATCTTTGCGATTTCCTTGTCCTTGCACTTTTCTCTAGACATGTGCTATCAACCAGTGTTGTAGGCATGATGCAGGAGTGGGTGGATTTCTGGTCTGACCCAGCACCTCTGCGCTTGTGTTCTTGCATTTTGTGTTGTACTGCTTCAAAGAGAGAAGTCATCCATGAGTCCCCCTTCTTCATCCAGTTCTGAAACGGAGAAGACCCCGCGGGCAGTGGCAGTGTGGGGGTCTCCCGGACCTCTCTGGGAGGGAGGAGGCAGTGCGTGGGTCACACTGCCCTATGGCCAGCCCCACCTGATGTGGCTCCCCACCTGCTAAAAAGTTGCACAGCAGCATTTAATCTGATCTCTCTATGGCCTCTGGTCTCTGTGCCTGCCTCTTTCTTCCTCTGCAGGAAACAATCAGGTGGAAAAGATAATCTGTTGTCACTTACATGGTTGCTTTCATTCTAGAACTGGGCTGAATAACATATGGGCATATTTATGGCCTGATCTCCAGTTTTGAAACCTCTCCACTCCTTTTTAGAGCTGATCTGGAGCAGAGTGACGTTGCTCCCAAGCCATGCTTTGCTGTGCTCGCCCGAAACAGGCACCGCTTCCATCAAAAGGTTCTTGCTCTTCAGTTAAGTGTTGGCAAGTGTCACACCTCAAAAATAACTGTGTTAATTTCTCATGGCTCGTGGTAGAGCTGTAAACATTTTTCCATAGTTCAGCCTACCATGTGCAAGATACAGTGCATAATTCGATTGGAAAGTCTCTGAAATCATGTAGTCCATACATAGACTCTTACCAGACATCTGCCTCCTTGTGTGCTTTTGGTCCTAAGTCCTAACAGTCTGACTCCACATTCCCACAAAGTCAAAGCAGGATTTTGTGGAGACTACCAAGAACTGTAAAATGTGAACAGATGGAGAAACTTACTTTGCTGTTGCTTCTTACTTAGACCAGAGTCTGTTCTCCCTGGAGAACCACACTGTGCAGAAGTCTTGCATTTCACCCTCAAGCTCTCCTATGGTTATGCCTGGCCTTGCCCTGGCCATGGTGGGGCAATGTCTGCAGGCTGCTGCTGTGCCCTGGTGGGTCATCCCTCAGCTGGGAACTGGAAGATCTCACCAGTGTAGTGTCCATGTCCCACTTGGCCCTGATATCTCTAAGCTTAAACCAGTACTAATGGGAAGAAAATGGTATGAGCAGATCAGCTGCCAGCTGGGAAATTATTTACTGGGAGGCTACAGTTACACAGGAGGAGGAAATTGCTGGTTACCTTTGCATTGCTTGTTTGTTGATTTGGGAAAAATATTTGCGGTGTGCATCCTTGGTACAGTGATGTGATGAAAATAAAAGGCAATTTCTTAATTTTATTCTCATGCCAAATTAGACTTGACATTTTGAAATTGCTCGCTTGATTTGAGGGACTAGAAAATATTTTGGAGTTCTTTGAAGGGATTATGCAGGAGGCAAACCAGTATGTGTGTTCGTAATCCATCGAGCAGAATAATTAAGTCTTTCAGTTGTAAAGAACTGAAAATCTTGTAAGAAAAAAAAAAAACAAACAACAAAAAACCAACGTGTTTTGAAAACAAGGGATGGTAGAGCTTAGCCTTTTGCAGAACTAGAGTTCAGAAGCACTTTGTCTGATTCATCACTGCTTTAGGCTTGTCTGAATCTGAACTAATTCCAATAAAGCGAACAGGATTCAATGAACAAGAAATAGGAATCATACGTTGCCGAATCGGATCCTGTTATGTTTAATCAGTACAGAGACAGTAGATGTGGGGGAATGTCTACGGTACATAATGAAGCAAGGGTTGGGCGTCCACCCACAACCAGGGGCCTGAGGCAGCAGGACATGGTGCAGCGCTGCAGGGCTTACTACCTGTTCAACATGGCATAGTGCTGCAGGTTCATGTACAGCCGACTTCGGATAAAAATCTCGGAAATCTCAGTGCAGAAGCAGCCCAGGTATCCCTGTTCCCACCTGGTGCATGTGCCCTGAGTTTGAGCTTACATATGCTGATACAAGTTTGGAGTAGTTTGGTGAAGTGAATAAAATACTAGAGATGTGGCAGGAGTATGGTCAGAATAATTCCTGCTATTTCAGCAGCTTGCTGAAATGTGCTACCTGCTAAGTCCAGTGAGAACGCTGCAGATTGTGTGAGGAGCTTGCTCTGCTAGGTACACATTTAAAATGTTGAGCTTCAGAGGAAAAATACGTTGATTCAAAGAACAGTAACTCAAATGATGATGGATATATATATACATATTTTAATATAGAAGCTATATTTGGGAAAACTTTCAGTAGTCGTGCAAGTTTCCCCACAAAATCCAAACTGAAGAAAAGCTGATGGAAAGTTTTCTCTGAAGCATGTTGTGAGCAGATATGGTTTTGATAAAAGAAACTTTACTGTGCTAAAAGGTGACAATAGTAAAAAGAATGACCTCATTTCAGAAACTCAGAAGAAAAAGAGCCTTAAAATGCTAGCTCTCCCCAAAAGATGTGATCTGGGCGCTTCGACAGGTAAAGAAGTAATTCTTAGAAGTTCATGCTCTCCAGAAAGTTAAAAAAAACCCAACCAAACAAAAAACACCCAAAACCAAACAAACAAAACCCCCCACCCAAAACCCAACCCTTTTCTCTCACGGGTTTCAATATCGGCAGGCTTTTTAAAATGGTCTCTACTGTCTTGGACTCTGCTTAACTGCCTGTTCTGCACCTTTTTCAGAAAAGTGTCTGGATTTAAATGGAAAAGCTACCTAAATAACCACAGAGGAGGGATCTCTGAACTTTACCTTTCCAGAAATGTGTACTAGGGTTGCAACTGAAAAACATTCAATGGCATTTTATGCTACGTTTAGAAAAATGAGGAGGATGATGGAAGGGATTTGCATCCATCATTGCCCTTGTCTCTTCCTGAATTTGAAAGGTCACCAGGGGTTTTACCTCAGTGTTTCAAATTAAATGCATTTAAAGCAGCTTTTTAAGGTGGTGGGGAAAAAACATCAATGTGTCGGAAAAAGCATATTCTCCTCCTTCTAGGCAAGAAATTATATATTAACAGTAATAGTTTTTCTTCATAATTAGCATTTTCCAAGATTGCTTTCTGTTTATGGAAGGAACCAGAAAACAGCTTAATTAGTGTGTTCCAGTTCACTTAAACAGTTAAACATCTACATTTTTAGCCATTCTACCAAAAATGGGTAGAAGGTAAAATGGTCAGATGAGTGTTTGGAACCAGATTTGAACTTGGGTTCAGATCAAGTTGTGATAATGCTCAAAGTCATTTTTTTTTGAGCAAGCCGTGGTTGAGCACTGGGAGTTGAAGCATGATTCCCGAGCCTGTACTAAATGCAACTTTGTACTTTCTTCTGCATCCTCCTGCATCCATCTAACAGCAGCTGTTGGACAGGGTTCCAGTATCTGGAAAGGTCCCATATACCACTTGTTCTGGGCTGAGGCTTTGAAGTGGCCGTGAATTGCTTTCACGTGTTGTCCCATCCTCTTTGCAATTGCAATGTTACTCTGCAATTTATCATTCCCTACAGGAGAACTTTGCAGAATTGGGTCCCAAATTATTTAGGGGGGGAGGGGAAAAAAAAAAAAATAAATGTGTTAATGCTATTATATTCGCTTCATGTACCGAACTCAGGAAACTTTTCCCAGTGTTGGTCAGGATTCAAGCAAAAATCAGGTATTCAATGAGACATATTTTTCACAAACCCTGTGAGTCACTCAGATCAGTGAGTGGAGAGGGACTGGAGAACACCAGAACCTTCACATCCCACCATGAAAAACTTCTAAGATAATTTGACAAGTTATTCTTGTTTTTTCTAGCAGTTTCATCAGTGGTCATAACTTTGATTTATCCGTGTAAACCTTTTGACAATCCGTATGACATGATGCTAGTGAACAGCCTGGAACAACTCTATCCAGTATGAATTCTCCACCGTGTCTGGGATTTTTTTACTGCAAAACTAAAGTGATCATGTTGGCTAGCAATTTGGGCAATAACCGTGGATAGTTACACAGTAAAGTCTTGCTTTTAGAGTTTTAGATGATTGTACAAATGATGAAGTATAATTACTGTGGTTAATAAGAGCTCCTTGCCATCTGTGCAGTGATAATTATCATAAAGAAAAAACAGGTGTATTTTTCTGCCCCACTTTCATGTCATATATTATTCATATTATGTTTGTGAAGTAAAATTCTTTTTTCAGTGGTTGTTTCCCATATGGATTTTATCTGTTAACTGTTATGGAGATCCGATGAATCTTCAGGATCCTTGTAAATTAAGATTCTTCCTCTCTTTCCTCTATGAACAGATTTGCAAAAACTAGATATTTAGTTACAGTTTGTGCATGGGGATATTACTGTGGAAGCATTTCCCATGCTTTTCAGGCTTAATTTTTCTACAGCAACCCTGTAATGATTCTTCTCTGGGTCAACTTGTTGAGGGGCATTTTGCTGTGCACAGAGACTCTGCAAGCTGGTTATTCACAACGTTAATGCATAAAGCAGTTATTTATTGGGCAACGCACAAGGTAGATGGGTAGAACTTGGGAGCTGCTGAGCAAAGTAGTCCTAGCAAGGCATGCGATGAACATGAGTTGTCAGCAGGTAGGGACAGGATGGGCTCTGCAGCCCCCTGGAAGGGGCTGGTCCTCTGTGTTGCTCAGTTTTAGTCTTACAACTTCGTGTTTTTCCTGAAGTTCATCTCAGTGTGTTCCTCCTGAGCTCTTGAATGTTGATTGTCTCCGTCTCCACAATCTTACCTCTGCCTGCAGCTGCACCTTTTTTGCCATGCATGTCCCTGCTCTGTGGAGTCTCTCACAGCTTGCCCGTTCACCCGTAAGGCCCTGCCTGACTGGTTGCAGATGTGTAGAGGGTGAGGTTATTGGGCAGAAGGAGAAGGCAGGGTGATGGCAGCCCACGTAGCTGCTTTCTGCCTCTGCCACAGAGCTCCTGCATGGCAGTAAGCAAATTGCTTGAAAAGGTCATTAATTGTATTCTCCTTGTGTTCTGGTACTTTTTCATTTCTGAGGGGCTGACTTTACAGCCTGAATGTAACTTTAACCTTTTCCACCCCCTGCATAGGACATGCCTGCAAGGCAAGGCACGCACACCTACGGAAAAAAGGTATAGATTAAAAAAGAAAAAATCTAGCCTAGCCACTGGGGAAGGGGAGGACAATCATAAATGAAAGTTAGCCAATATTGCCTCAATTCAAGAAGATACCTGCTTAAAATAACTTGATTTTAATGATGTTTATTTCATACTTGTTCATTTAGCAGAGGAAGATATTTTTTAGCTGTGCCATAGATAGAAATAATGTAGATAGATATTAGGGGGAATTTTTTTACCGAGAGAGTGGTGAGGTGCTGGAACAGGCTGCCCAGAGAGGTGGTGGATGCCCCATGCCTGGAGGTGTTCAAGGCCAGGTTGGATGGGGCCCTGGGCAACCTCGTGTAGGTCCAGGCCTGGAAGTTGGTGGCCCTGCCTGTGGCAGGGGGGTTGGAACTCTATGATCCTTGGGGTCCCTTCCAACCCAGACCTTTCTATGATTCTAATGTAAGGTGAAACAAAGCCTGGATGTAAATAGTTTTAATTAACAGGCTGTGAGTGAACTCAGGTTAAGTGTATGTTAAAAATAGAGAAGGTAGAAACTAGAATATTTTTCTACCAATTTTCTGTTAATTCATAAAACTTCAGCCTTTTCCAACTACTTCTTTTTAGTAAAAAAAAAGAGCAAATAGAAGTGTTAAAAATATTCTGATAATTTTTTGGTGCAAATTAGCATCCTATATGTGATTTGTCATAACTTGTATGATGTGACTGTATTTGTAACACCTTCCTATTTTGGAGGAAGATAAGAACAACTGTTCAGAAAATATTATGGGCAAAAAGGCTTGCTTCACCCTGCAGACAATTGTATTATGCCTTGAAGCATGAGATTTGATTAACCTGTCCCGTTGTATAAGATTGCATAGCTGCAGATTTTATTGAGTAGTGGTACTCACTTTCTGTAGCACCTGAAAACAGCTTAGTATCTCCTAGTAGTGATTTGGAGAACTGCTAAGTCCTGACGTTGTGACACACTGTGATGCTGGAGAGATGTGGCCGCAATGTTTTGGCCATGCATAGCAGCTCTTGAGTCATCACAAAGGACAGCACTACAACACTTTGTAGGCTGTACAACCACCACTGCTCCCTCTTCCCGCAAGCTGATGAGTGGAGATCATCTCTGTGCTCTACACTTCCTTTCCTGACTACTGAAGGGTCTTTTCCCTTTCCCTCTTCCCTCTCATTTCTTGTAGGATTTCTTTATCCCCTCAAAACAAAACAAAAAAAAGTAAGAAGCATCTTTGTAGCACTCATCTAAGAAGGTGTTTCCTTTGAAGTCTTGAATTTTACCACAGAGTGCTTTTTCAATCAATCCTTTGTGTGTTATGTCTAATATTTAAATGGGATCACCTATAAAGTGTGTAGGCTTCAGGAGAGCCTGCTATGATTGCTCATCACTTTTACATAGAATTACTACGTCTCCAAGTGTAGCATCCTGCTATATTGAATTCATCAGCTTCAAGAACTGAATTATATTTTATAGACTATGGTGTCCAGTGCCCTAGTTATATGCGAGTAGAATAAGCTTGTAATTGACCCAAAAAGATAACAGCTCAATTTAAAAGAAAAGACAATGTATGAATTTAAAAGCAAAGTAAAACAGTAGGATGAGAGGAAGCTGTGGAGAATTTAAGGATTTTATCTCTTAATTCTAAGTTTTGAGCATTAATTTTCCTGAGCGGACACTTTCCCTCATGTGGAAGAGGTAGAAGGGCATTCTACTCCCTGTCAAGTCTGAGGAAATTAAGTTAATTCTAACAATACTCCTTTTCAGGTTGAATAATCCGTGTCTTGTCAGTCTGACACTATATAACTAGTGGTGCATCACAAAGCTGTATCTGGATCAACAAAAGCTCCATGAGCTACACTCGCTTCGTTGTCCTAGGGCGGTATTTATACCTCCCCATGCATACGTCAAGCATGGCTGGAGGCCCCATGTGCTACCTACAAAGTGAAGGAATGATTCTTGGCTCAGAGGTAATAGTTGTTACTATTAACAAAGATTGTGTCAGAATCAAGCATTTGCGTACCTGTAACTGGTAGGTGTTTTAGTGATTTTGTTCCAACAATTCTAATGGGGCTCTATTGTTGTAAGCACTTTCTTCTCCTTATTAATTTTTTGGTAGAGAAGATTTTTCTATTTCAGTTTGGAGTAAATGCAAGAGCTAGTGTAAGTCTGGCACAAGCTTTCTGTCTTTTGGTGAGTTTTCATTTGTAATATTTGTTCCTTACTTGACAGTGCTTCATCACTTTGCAACCCCATCCTAAAAAAGGTGTTAGCTAATAAACAGCAAGGAATGCTTCAGTCTAAGCTTTGCTTTCTAGTGTCACACGTGATGTGGGGACTGACATGGCTGATTTGTCCTCATCCCTCCCTGCTGGCTTCTAGCTCTTTTTCCTTTCCTTTATCTCTCTCAACTTTGGAAGCAGTAAGCTTTCATGGAGTGTTACATACCCACATCTGATTAACAAATATGGATTTGTGGGAGAGCCTGCATCCTTCTCTTCTGGGTGTCCTGATGTCAAAGGATGCCTTTGCTTGGTGTTGGGATTGACACTGCCATCGATTGCCTGCTCGTGCACAAAATGAGTCTGTACCGTGTATGAGGTGGGTGAGCCAAGCTGGACGTGCGCACTCTTCATTTGTTTGGGTGTCTCGTCTGCACAGGACAGCATGGTCCTGGCAGCTCTGTGCCCCAGCTTTAGAAATCCGAAGGCTGACAGTGATGGCAAATTGCTTGCAAAGCTCCAGTATGTTCATATTAGTGGGGAAATACTTTTTCTTGAAGAGAGGCAGAGAGTGGATGATGTCCCTCCTACAAATATACAGAGTACAAGAAGAGAAGATCCACAAGCACATCTTCAGTGCAGTTTCTTTTCCCCCTCGAAACATGTTTCTACTGTAGGGAGTGGTGGGCAATAAAGAAATAGTAGTGGCCTGTTTACTTGGTTTTTAGAATATTTGGGGATACCTGATCTGATACTATGAATGATCACTTACCAGGAGCGTCCAGCAAGTTGTCAGCGTTATTACCTCTTTCTAATGTGGGTCTGAGTTGCAGAAAGAAGAATCCTGGGAAATCACAGGATAATTCAAATAAACCCCAGATGTGTATTACTTTATGGAGTTAGAAAGGCTATACCTGAAGGTTATTCAGCTAAAGTAATCTTAGAGATTGCTAATGTGTGGCATATAAGCTGTTTTATTCTAATGTGTATTGCTCTTATGTTGTAGATAGGGCTTGTTGCAATATTAGCGTTAAGCCGTTGGAGAAATAGCAGCCAAACTGAGTTAAATTGACTGATGGCCGTGCTGTAATCGCCACTGAGGTAAAGTTGGATCGCACTGGTTTTGGGTCACACACTACAAATGGCTATAACGTCCAAGTTCTTTTCTAAGCATGTATAGCACTGCAAAATGCCAGCTAATGCCTTAGCTGGGTTTTCATTACTAGGATCTAAATATTTATTCTGAGGTGAATTGTGCTGGGAAGACACAGAATTTATGCTACCAAACGTGTGTCTTGTTGGAATGAGTCTAGCAGGCAAGCACGTACACTGAGAAAAGAGTTAACAGATGCTATGGGCATTGGAGAAATGCATTTATTGTGAAGTCCTTTTTTACTGTAATTACAGCTGGGAAGACAGTCTCCAGCAAGGCATTAAATTGGGTCAACAGCTAAAAAGGCTTGAGAAGAAACATTGATGACAGCAAGCAGGGTGTGTGTATATATATATATATACACACACACACAGAGGAATAAATGGCAGTGTGGTGCTGGGCGTGACAGGCTTTTAAATGCTGTAAAGATGCCATTAACATATAAGTAATAATACATTAGAGAAATATGGTTATCATGACATGATGAATAATTCTCAGATGCTAAGGCATTAGGCTCAGCACATTACTTCTAATCCCATGGGATTGATTACTCTGTAGTAGCCATATCCCCTGGAATCATCTTGTACAGTAGCTATTATAAAATATCTTAGTTGTTATTACTTAAAGAAGCTACATGGATGAGTGCTGTCATCATTAAAAGATTGCAGGTATAAGCTTTTCACGCACTTGCTTGTCCTCTCATCACCCCCTGCGAAGATCTTGCAGAGCCAAGCTGAATCCTGGTCTGCAGCTAAAAATTAAACAAAAATCCTGTGTCAGGTATTCACAGTCGTGTGTGGGGCAGAGCAAAGCTGTCACTTCAGATTCATAGTGCACAGTAACTGCGGGACTGGAGGATTTGACAAGCTACCTCTTTTAAAGGTGAGGAAGAGTCTCCTGCCTTGGGGTTACCTTTCAGAAACGAGGAGATAAGGTTTTGTCAGAGGAGGAGCCAAGGCAGAAGGGGCTGCACGTAAGTCACTGGGACTGAGCTGTGTTTGCCTGAAGCATCCGATCCCCAATCAAAAATCTGAACAGTGCTTTGCACTTACGGACAGCTTGCCTCCAAAGCGACGCCTGGGAGCAAAGGGAGCCTCAGATGCTCCGTTAACGAGTTTGAGTGATTATCGGGACTGATGGTTCAGTAAGGAGGCCCACCCCTAGCTCCAGCACCTACGGGCCCTCCCCGTGTTGGGAGCCTGGCCTCCCACCTCTGCTCCCTGGCTACCTGCAGCCTTGCCTCCAGCCATGGCGGGGGGTCCCGGGGCAGCCTTTACCTTCTTCGCCAGCGCCTGCCTCGCTCTCGCCCTGCCCTTTGCATTTGGTTACTTCCCAGTGGGGTCTTTTCTTCTGTTTACTACTGATCTGCCTTTGGGCTCATTAGTAAATGTAAATTTTACCGATGAATAGAAAAGGTCCTCTGGGTGATGAGAATAGTAGGCCAGGGAGCAGTGCGCTGTGCGGAACAGCTTGGGCCTCTCCTGCGCCATTCACTGCACTTCTATGGCTGCTTTTTGTTTAAGTGCAACAGTTAAAGGACAACGTATTTTCTAATATCTCTCTGTATGCCTCTTGCAGTGTCTGAAACTGAAGCCTACTGCAGGTTTTGCAAACACTACATTTGTCCTGAAATTACTTGGAGAGGGGAGAGTCACTTACACTGTTTGAATCGGCCCAGTCACACCGATATTGTTGCCCAAACAGTTGCATTTGAGTGTTTGATGAATTATTATTCATACAGACGTGACTAAGAGCTCTGAGTCAGACACGGTGTAGGCAGCCTATGTGCAAAGTTTCCTTCACAGCTCTGCCAATGCATCTTAATCCTGATTTTAGCAATTCCTTGTGCTATTTTAGTCTTGGACCTCTTTCCCACCGTGGCCATTACCAGGCACATAAACAGAGGCATAACGCGTGCACAGGTCCGACAGTGTGTCTCCCTTGTGCCAAATTTCTATTTCAGCCCAGGCTTCCAAACTGACCTGCCAACATAACTTGGATCTGATCTGCAGCACAGCATATCGCTGGTCATAAATTGCTCTGCTGACATCTAGGTCTGCAGCACTGTGGCAGAGGACACAACGTAGATTAACAGGGAGAGGGAAAGGGGATATAACCCGGTCTTATTAGCCAATTAGCTTAAGTGTACACATATCTCTTAATGCTGTTACAGAATTATAATCGGGAATGACAGGGCACTGTACTTGTGATAAGAGGTGTCCAGTAAAAATGCAATGCTGAAATTTATGCTGATAATGCAACTTTCCCCTGCCAGTGTAAGCATGAATGAAGCAGCATAGCACTCCTCGAATGGTGTACTCACGTGTTTGTGCTGTTATTTATGATCAGTGGCTGTAGCACTGAAAATGGTTAAGGGTAATATATTGACCCATTACAGGAAAATAGTGCTGTTGAACTCTGGGGAGTATATCAGGTGTAATTTTTTGTCTTATGTTCTTCTGAAACTTTGAGAAATCAGTGTTGTGTACCCATGGTTCAGTTGCTGTAACTGTAGGACAAGAGAAATCCTGGTAGATTCGGCTGGCTTTCCCCTGCCAGTGTAAGCATGGACTGACCATCGGCTTTCCCAGTTTCACTGAGAAACACTGGGTGAAATCCAGCAAAGAACACCACCTTGATCTTTGCTTTGCTTTACTTTGGTGTAGTGAGTACTGCCAGCAGTAACAGATCCAACAAACGTGCTTTCTTAGGTCACTGCTGCCATAGGAGGGTGAGCTTTTTTAATTGTCACTATTTTTATGGAAATGTGTATTGCTCTTAAAAGGTACTTTAACTCTACAGTTTTCCGTTAAGCTTTTAAGCAGTTTAAGTACTGTTGTCAAATGGACCAGCGTTTGATAGTAGCCTTTTGTGTTTTGTTGTACATTTAAATAGTTTGAGGTCTCATTTAAAGTAAGTGTGCAATTTTCAGATTCTGCTTTGAATGAGGAAGTGCCGTTATCTAGATGTTGAATAAAACAAGAGTGTTCAGGGTAATATAATGCATATGCGTATTTAATGACCTCCTCTGCTCTCACTATTGTAAATGAGTACTCTAAAAAGCAAAATCTGTTTTGAGTGGGGAGATGCTGACAGGTATGGAGTAGCGGTGATGGAAATAAAATGAAGGGGAAACTAAAGTGTAACAAGAACAAAATACAGCATCTTTTTTCATCATCTGGGCTGTCAGGGAAGTGATGTGACCAGCACGTTGCGGTCTTGCTGTAAGCAGTTAAATCAGTTGCTTCTCGGAACACTGTCAAAGAGTCTGTAATGCTGCCAGACCTCTGCCACAGGTGGTATGTACATCCCCCGTGGACCGAGGAAATATGCAGCTAAGGAAAGCAAGCAAATCCTCTGAAATGGAGTCTTTACGTTAAATGCTTGACTTTTGCTAGTGCAACCATTTTGATGAACTGGACAGGTTATCTCTCAATTAAAGACTTGTACTCAAAAGAAAACTGCTGAAGTTGAGTAGCTCAAAGGAAGTTCAAGTGGCTGGAGGTTCTAAAGGAGGCTGAGGCGCTGAGAGCCGTGAGGCCCTTGGTTTTCGAGTCAATGTGCAGAAGGGATGTGCTATATGTGAACTGAGAAGATCCTGGACATGTAGCATGATTTGGGGTTTTTGTGAGCCTGCTCTCGGCTGGTGGGCTTTCTCCTGAGGGAAGAGAGAGGTGAAGACTGCAGACGCACGTACTCTGCCTTGACCTACCCAGCCTTATGAGACTTATCAGACTGATATAGTTACTGAATTTGGGGTTTATGCCACTTAGGAACTAAAGTTAACTGACTGCCATGACTCGCTGCTTGCAGGCTGGTGTTTCCAGAGTCACCTGCACAATAAGGGACGAACTATCAGCCATATCTGTTACTGTCCGATTGCAAGTGGATAATAGCTTGAAAAGAGGAGAGCTAAGGGTTTAGCTGGTAAACTGGTACCCTCCTCAGAAGCTCTTCTTAGTGTGTAGCTGGAGGTCAGATCTAGAGGAGGAACAGAAAATACGTAAACAAAAATGGCTGCAGGTGTTCACTGCAGGCTATGACAAGGTGAGGGTGCTAGAGATGAGCTTGAGGTGAACCTTGCTAGAGCGGCTTGAGGTACTATTACTCTGCATTTTACCCTCTGTATGAGAGATTGGAAAGAATATATGCTCTAAGCCTTAGCTGCATCCTTTCACAGCTGTCGTGGTTTAACCCTGGCCAGCAACTAAGCACCACACAGCCACAGCCTCACTACCCCCTCAGTGCCTTGGGGGTAGTGGTGGATGGAAAGCTGGACGTGAGCCAGCAATGT
>KL260147.1:7722-23753 GCA_000699545.1 Podiceps cristatus
GGCGGCAATGCCCCGATGCTTTTGTTCAACCTCCAGCAGAGACCACCAGCATCACCAACCCACTACGCATCCGAGCTTACCGATGGCGTTTCGGCTTAGTAGGCTTTGTCCTGCCAAGACACAACGCTACACAGCTTCCCCACGCTCAAAAATGAACGAGGTTGGTTGAAATCAAGAAGGGAATGGGAACAGGATTAACCCCTTCTCATGTGAGAGCACGTGTAAGGCTGGCATTGGGGTTATTTTCTTCTGCAAAGAAGAGAAACTAGTGAATGATCACTGGGGTTTTGTTCTATAGAACTTCTGTCAAAGGAAAAATAGAGAGGGAAGGGCAGATGCGTTTACTAGATAAAAGATTCATCATTAGAAATGAACATATAAAATTTAATAGCTTGGTTTAAAATACACTTTCAATTAAAAAACAGCAGGCAAAACCAAAAAAATCAGTTTCATAAAACATAAATGACATTGCTGCTACTGTTATAAGACCCGTGTCCCAGAATATCTTATAGTGGAAAACAATCGTCAGATTTAGTTCACATACTTCATTAAGCAGTAAAAAGAAATAACGTTCATGTCAATCCTACCTCTATGGAGACTCTAAATCTACTTCCCTGACCCTAGACTGAGTTTCTGTAATAAAACTTCCATTTTCAATAAAAACTTGTAAATATATATATGTGTTCTATATGTCAGGTTTAAAAAAATTCCCTTGCCATAGCAACATTATTCCCCGTGACCGATGGAGGGAAGCCCAAGCAGCGGGTTGGTGTTGGCTGGGTATGAGTCCCCTGGCTGCTCTGCTCTGCGGGCACTGGGTGGCACACATTGGCCATCTTTTCGGTGCCGTGCTGCAGGCTGGCTTCTCTCCTTTGGCTTCAAGCCCACAGGCTCCATGTCCACATGCCCACAGTCGCGGCCACATCCACGTCGAGTTTGCTCAACCCCAGCCGCAGAGCAAAGAGAGGAGCACGCGGTGCCCAGAGCGTCGGCAAGCCTTCACGGGGCCCGTCAATGGAGGAGGAGGAGGAGGGAGGAATGGAGCGCTCTACAAACCAGCTCAGGATCGGTCGGAACACAAATCCCAAAATACTATGTTTCATGTAAATCATTAAAAAAAAAATATGGTGGGGAGGGACTTCAAGTGGTCACTCAGTCTCAGCACCAAGGGAGAATCAGCTATACCCGTGACAGTCCAGACCCCTTTGCCCAGCCTGGCTCTGAAGACCTCCGATGCCAAACTCCACCGCCTCCCTGGGCAACCTGCTCTCCTCCCTAGAGAAAACGGCCTCCACGCCCAACCTGAATTGCTGCGAGTTGCTGAATTGCTCCTCCTCACTGTGCCTGCGATGAGCCGGGAGAACACTTCCAGGCGCTGGGAGGCCGCTCCCCTCAACCGTCCTTTCCAAAGATGACCCCTCACCAGGCAACTCAGCCCTTCCTCCTCAGAAGCCACCAGCTCTGGCTGAAGGAGCGGGGTCTGGCCTCCCTGGGACAGCCGGCGGGACGAGGCTCCGCTGGAAGGGCCGGGCTCAGCACGGCGCACAGTGCTCCAGCGGAGGCCTGGGCGACGCCAAGTAGAGCAAAAGGCAGGTCTCCTATTTCTTGCAGGCCACGCTCCTGTTTATCAACTCAACGTGGCATTTGCCTCCCTCTTCCAAACAGCAGCATGACACAGCTGAACAACACTCAGTTACGATTCGTTAACTGTTCAGTAGAAACATTAACGATTAAGTAGAATCATATCCTACTTTTCCGGACTATTTCTCCAGTTTATCCAGATTGACCTCCACGTCCTAGGTGAGGCATGGGCAGCTTTGTGCTATCTGAAAACATTATAAATCTCTCTTTCATTACCCAGACCCCTAACAAAAGCACCGAGCGACACTGGACCTGGTACTCATGCTCATTTGCTCACCCTGTGACGCAGGTTTTTGCCTTAGAGCCAAGTGCTGCTGTTTAAATGTTCCTCTCTCTCTCACTACTAACCAGAGGGTGCCCGTCCTTCATAAGCACGTTCACACGATGCGTAAATACTGGACAATCTACTGCAATGCAGTATTTTTTGGAGGTGTTTGGCACTCCCAGCTGGGGCTGGGCTCAGGATGCCCGCTACCAGCTGCCCGTTTGGTCTGTCCACCTCAGCAGCGTGCCAACACGATGTACGTACGCCAGGAACGCTTATAACCTGCTTACACCCCTTAGTCCCCACAAACGCTTGGCCCGCTGAGCCAGGATGCCACCCTCCTCCCTCAAAAGCCCTGCCTGTGCACTTCCAGTTGTTGACATCCTAGGACCTCGCAAGCTGGCTCCGACCCACGGAGCATCCAGCCTGCGCTGCTGCTCGGGCAGCATCCAGCTCAGCCTTGAGTACACTGCTACTGAAAAGAAAAAAATTCCACCCTCCAGGAGACCTCCTTCCTGACCTCCAGAAGGGAGCTTTCAGGGAATCCGCTCGGCTCCTCTTGGGACCCAGCTCTCAGCCTCAGCCCACATGGTCTCCCGGGGCAGCAGTACCCAGCTGTTTCGGGGCTCAAACTGGCAGTTCCGAAGAGAAGCCAGGACTGCCGTCGCCTTGCTGTGCAGGAGGGTTTAGGAGAGAGCCAGCACCTTCCCTTCCACACAGGAAGATCCATGTTGAACAAGCAGGTCTCTCGTGCCTTCTATGAACGTACAAACGTGTGCTCACCTTGGGTGCGTGTTCAGGGTTTGTCCATTTTTAAATAGCTACGTTAAATATGTTCTCTCTGTATATATGGCATCCTTTTAGATGGGCTTCATTGCATATATTCACGGTATATACAGAACACCATATTTTATATATATTATATATCACTTGTATGTACACATTTACAAACCTTCAAAAATATATTGCACTTATATACAATATAGCTTCATCTGATGAGAGTTCACACAGTTACTAAGGCGAGTTCTTCATAAGCAAGGCAGTTTTACATCCCCCCCCCACTGACACAAGTATTTTCAACAGCCTGCCCTGTTCAAGAGTAAACATTATAGAGACTTTTCTTCAACCTGCACACAATTCCTACTAGGATCAATTAGTTGTTTTCCAGCTCTACCTAGCGGAAAACAGTCCAATACAATGGTATTAGCTGATAAGGGGCTCAAGCACGGTTACTGAACAGATAAATATGATATCACCACTCTAAAAGGCCACCTTCCAGGGGTTTTCCCCTCCCGTATTTACTAGTGTTTTATACATGCTCTCTATTTAATCGCTGCTCTTTGCTCGCTCATTTTAAGTGCAAATAAGGTCATGAGCATTACAATGTTCTTTGGAAAGAACAGAAACACAAATGTATTAAGCAAAAACACTGCTCTGCTCCCCAGAATAAGTCAACACCTGGCTTTCTTCTGGAGAAAGCGATTAGTGTTTTGCCCAACATACTAAATTATGGGAAAATGTTCACTTGAGACCTTTGTTTAAAATCCACAGAGGAGCCGTGGTCTTAGATCTCGGTCAGAGTGAGCTTGTAAGATCCTCCAACTTCCTCAATCTGCAACTGGAAGGTGTCTTCATTAGAATAGTGTTTCACGATGTTATCGTCCATGTTGACAAGAATTCTGGAAAAGTAAAATAAATCAGGGATGTATTACAGTCCTAAACACTAAAGACAGCAAAGGTACCTTCAAATCTGAGAGACCCCAGGCTCTCCAGAGGTAACGCAAGATCCCTGCTCACTGACACTGACCCATGGCTTCCTACAGCAGATCGAGCTGTCCTTACCCCCCAACCTGCCATCAAGGCTTGCAGCCACACTTCTAGGATCTGCACAACAGGGTGAAGGCCAGCTCCCAGACTGCGGAGGGAGGGAGGGAGATGTCTGAACCCGCAGGAATCCTTCTGAAGCTGCAGGCGCTTGGGCAGCCCTGGGGCTCTGAACTGGTTTGCCTGACAGCTGTCAGCACAAAACCCTGCAGAGCTTGCAGGGGAGAAACTGCCGATGCTTGGCCGCTTCTTTCATTTGCCAGGACCATCAGTACCTGTGTGTTTGTGTGTGTATGCACACACGCGTGCAAGTGTGCACATGTGCACACGCACAAAACTGGCTTAGTGGCAGTTTAGCTACCACCAATTCAGAACTTTTGCAGTTATTCTGGTGGGTTAATTCTGCTGTGAAAGCACAACCCTTGAAACCACATTCCAAAGGTGATTAAAGGACATGTTTTTCCAGCCAGAGGGGCTTTGGGGAAGGGGCTGAGACACCAGAGTGACTTTAGAGAAAAAAAACAAGAAAATTAATGAGATATTAGAAGGAGAAACAAAAGCAGACATATTCAAGGAATTCAATTATTTACGTTACAAAATAAGACAACTGTGGAGTGTGGCCTCTGTGGGGAATGGGTACTTTGCAAATAAAGTTCTTTTCAATTTAGTACACAAAAAGACAACCAGGTTTAGCAATTGCAGCCACATGTAGACATAGTGAATACAGTTAATGACTGGAACAAGTTAACGGGAGTTGTAGGTTTTTCATCACTGGGAGTCTTTAAACAAACTGAACTCTTCCTCCTTTGACATCATCAACTCTGTTTCAAACAGTAATTAACTCAGAGAGGTCCCATGACTTATATTTACTCAGGAAGTCAGACGACGTATTTCTATAGGACCCTTCTGGTTGTCTGCTCTATGAATGACACTGGAACAGCATTAGTGTGTACACACAGACACACAGCCCCCCACGCAACCCCCCTGCAAATGGCATTTGCATATGCACAGTGCATGGAGGAATTAGACAGCAGATTTGCCTACAAGTTTGAAAAAAGGAGTTAATCTTCTCAGACAATTGCTGCACCGGTACATACTCACCCTTTTTTACATTTTTTGAAGATTTTTCCTATTTTATCAAAAGGAACATCATACTTGTCAGATATCTAGAACAAAAGAAAAGAAGTATTTGTGAAGCAAGGAGACTGCTGGCACTGCCCTCCACTTACTGTTTTACAGAAAGGAACAATAAAAGGTCTGCATATCAAAACAACTGCTCTGCAACCACTTTGTCCCATAAAAGCAATACTAAATCCCGAACTAAAGCGTAAGCCTACAGATGAGAACCCCTCCTCTGCAGCTTGCCAACTTCTGTGCAAAAAATTTAATCATCTTCTAAACCTGGCCACTGACTTCTCATACAGCAACCCCCTGTGCCCACAAAAAAAAGCCCACGCAGAAAAAAACCCACCCCACAGCCTAGTTCTCTTCCTCTCTTGGTGCTCCGTTCTCTTAGCATATCAAAAACCATTTTTAAATTCAGTGTCAGTGGGATTAGGTGGAAACTAGTCATCACAGCGGCTGGTGCAGGAAGAAAACTGCAACAGAGCAAAGACCTCTGCTGCTAAGGGCACGAGTTGATCGGAAATGTCACCCTTGCCCCCTCAGGGTGACCGGAGTGTGAAACCACAGCCACGAACCGTGGCACTTCATCATACAAACCTCCAGAAAGCCACCAGATCAGTAACCTAAGCCTGGTTTACTTTGGCAAATTGCTCTATCGCCCTGACAGCAAGTACCAATCCAATACGCCGCTTCAGGGGGTTTCCTCCAAGCTACAGTTGCGAGCTCTTGTTTCCTCGCTGTAAGAAGTCCAAGCGAAACCACAAAGGTGTAGCTTTTGGGACCACGGGGTAAGGGAGGACGTCGTAGCCTTCACACCCCCTTCTCCATCAGCCACCATCTCCAGCCTGCCTGCGCTGGCAAATCTTCCCAGCCAGGAGTCAGCTTCAGGTTACAGAACCCTCTCTGGGTCCCAGAGCTAACAGCAAGACTGGCTGCGCAGCCCCAAAGCCTCTGTCCTCTGAGCGTCGATGAGGCATTAATCACAGAAAGAGACAGCCAGAAACGTCAGCTTTGAGCTCGCGCCAAACATTACACCATTCCTCGGAGTTAAGCTCTGTAATTCCCTTGCAGCACTGCAGCCGCAGCGGTAGTGGAAGGCTATTTTGGAAGTCAAGCACCAGAGAGCAATTTCAAGCATGTGTGCACAGACCTATAAAAGTCTTCAAGCACACTCAGAAGCTGGGACTGGGAGCTCTTCATAAGCAGGTTATGAAAGGAAAGGCCCTCAAACGAGGCTTTGAAAGACTGAAATAAACCCAAGCCACCAAACACATTCTAGAAATCACTCCATCTTCTAATTAAAAATACCCTGACATGAGGAATACCCACAGTGGGAGTCTGTTGCCCGTTTTTTGATGCAGCTAGGAAGAGACCTACACTGCTGCTTCTGCAGCTTGGCCAAAGCAGAGCCTGCCTGAGAAGCGAGCCTAGAAGGCTCTCCCTCCAGCAGCACCTGTCATTTTGGGGCTATCTCAGATATCCAGTCCTCAAGCTTGACACACCTGGGTTTTCAGGAAGGCTGAGAAACAACTTCTTATACCCCGACCCCACAGATGTGGGGTACAGTACTTAAAAGGGAAGCTTCCTGAAGTCCCTTAATAATGAGTTAAAGTATTACTTACATCAATTTCCAAGTTATTGAAAGGAAATCTTCTTACCCAGAAGAGCAGGAATATGCGGGCACGAGCTGCGACTGAGAGCCTAGCTCCTGTGACTGCCCAGTGTGTAAGGACTGGATCGTCAGGGACTACACTCGCCGTTTTTCAAACTGGAGGTGAGGACTGTAAAGCTGCCTTATTACTTACCGCTTCCATTAGACCTTTCAGAGACGGTGTCTTTAACATTAGTGCATCAAAGACTTCCTCTGACTCTTTTCGGACATAGAGCAACACTGAAAAGCAAATTGTAGAGAGGCATTAACTGCATAATTGCTCCTCAGAAAATATCTGTATATGAGAGTGACTAAGCACACAGTAGCATACACTGAGGATCTTATGAAGAGATGCATACATTCAATATACATCTGCATCACAAACATGCATAGCTAGATTAGCTCAAAATACACTTTTTGTGCACAGAAATATTGCATGCCTAAGCATTCTTTATCGTCAAAATACCTCTAAATTTCCTTCTATTTGATATTTTCTCTACTTTTTGAAGAAAGGTCATTATTTGAAACATAGAAAGGAGGAACACAAAGCACGGAGCTTTGAGACTCTTGGGTCCCTCCATATCTTAGAGGTCATTCGCCATAAGACTTTACACAGTAAAATGATTTGACAGATGCTACCACAGCAGGTGAAGCCATCCTGGCCACCTCTTCATTTTTAAACAATTTATTTGTACAGTCCTCTGCTCCTACTGCGCTGTCTCATCTCTCTTCCTCCCCCTTGCCATATTCCTGTAATACTCATACCACCTCAGCTGACGCAACGCAGACTCAGCCTCCTGTTAGGAGGGCAACGAAAGAATACAAAACCCAATTAGGTAAGCATCCGCGGCGTTCTCAAGCTAGCAGAGAGTCGTTGTATGCAACATCAGCCTCATTAAAAACTGCATTAAGGCTGAAGAATAAGCCATGAGAGCAAGAAAGCTTGGACTTGAACAGCTTTGCTCTCTTTAATCCATCTTCTAATGACTAGGTACTGCAGCCTGGATTGTTTACAAGGGTTCATCAGCCACAGCTTTGACGCACCTGTAACACACAACCATTACTGGCATATCTAATTGAACAAGGTGCACTCAGGACAGCACAGCACCTTGATGGATTTCCTCTGCTAAAGGCTGGCACTGAGGAGGAACTGTAGATGTAAAAAATGAAGACAGCACACACACTCTCTGTGGCAGCACATGTCAGATGATGCACCAGCCAAAGAAGAGAGAATCCCCACAGGTCTCGTTTTATGGCATACAGCAACAAGAAAAACCATGAAGTCTGATTTCCTTTTATAAAATCCATCCTTCCTTACTACTTTATCCAGACTACAGAATTGCAGCCCCATTAAGGTCAGACTTGCTAGACTTAACCTTCGCTGCATTCGCTGCATCACAAGTTTAATCCTCCTCCTTTAATCCTTTAAGCTTTGTCGTGGTCCTTCCACACATGACTGTCATCAGGCAGGTAATCCTCTACACCATCTCCAAAGGGGCCTCTCATCTCCTTCCACACCACCACAGCAACATCAAATCCCACATCACATTGCAAAAGTTGACAATAGGTTAAAAATAAGCAGAATATTCCCTCAGTTTGGCTCTCAGCAGTGAACAACTCATCTTCCAGCACCATGAAAGATGCAATAGTTTTATACCCAGAACTGGTTCTTAGCGTTCATAGCTTAAAGTCCTAGAGAAGATTTCCAAAGTATCTTGTAGTGGATTACGTGACGCATTCTCTTCCCCAGTCCACCAACGAGACTGGTAAACTGCTTGCACCCTCTGAGTCTCCTTCCTTACAGGTTCAGAGTAAATCAGTGTCTGAGTTGGTAGAAAAACCCAGAAATTCTGACACTGTAAAAGATTCATGGAGCGGAACTATGTCCTGGTATACAAACACTTCCTATTACTACTCAAAGCCAGAAAAATTGGGCTGAAGTATACTTCAAAATAAATTAAAACAACTCTTTTAACTTCAGATGCATCTCTGTCACGATTGACGAATACTCCAATAATTCAGTCTCTGAAAGAAGAATATAATACCTCTTTTTGGTTCTTCTATTCTGGCCATCTTATTCGGAGTAGCAATAAAGTCCTCTTCACCGATATAGGCTCCTCGCTTCAGGCTGGAGCTGTCATTGACAAGACAAGAAGTTAGCAGGGGTACAATTACAGGGACTTGCCCCTCTGTCTGAGGGCAGGACTGCAGTAGGCTGAAGTAGTGCAGGTCTCACCTTTCACCCTCCAGTTCCTCTGAAGCAACAGGAAGGACCTTTTAAAACAAAGGGGAGATTTTCTTGACATACACAGAAAAACACATGCTGAATTAGCTAGCTAGCGAGAACGTTACGTGGTGCTCAGTCCTCTGAAAACACTACAAAGGACTCTGAACACTACAAAACAAAGTTGCATAAGGACAGACCCGTTACCTGGTGTAACACGGTCTCGTCAGCCGTGCTCTCCCATCCCTCTAAGTGCTCTCTGTTAACAGCGACTTGGCAAGAGCTCTGTTTGCATTGAAGAATCACTGGCATAGAACAACAGTCCTGCCACGAGCAGAGGCCCAACAGCATCAAGTTAAAGGGGAGGGAACCCCTGAGCCCATGGCAGGAGCTTGAAGGGATGGGCAGATGGCTCACCCACCCAACTCACTGGTAAGCACACCGGTACAGGACATAGGGGAAACCAAGGCTGCCAAGCAGGGAGCCAGCCACAACTGTGCTACTGGAAGTAAGATGCTTCGGTCCAAGCAATAAACATTGGCCTTCATTTTAACACACAAATGGCACTTGCGCTTAGGGTTGTGCAAATTTTATCCAGAACCAGAATTCACTTCTTACTATCTTTCAACCCTGTATCAAACGACGCTTTGGCTCAACCTTCCAAAAGCCAGTAAGCACCATCTTTACCTTTTTTCATAAAGGGAAATCACAGGATCTCAAATGAGAGAGACGGGAACACGCAAGAGCTAAGCAGCTTTCTATCTGGACTCGTGCAGAGTCTTCTGACAGCTCAGAACTAGGGCCTTCGTAGGGAAACACGTGGAAATGTCAGCCTTAGGGACACAAGTTTACTCTCCATCCCTGCTAGGAGTTTAGGCAATGCTCTTGAAATGCAAGGTTTAGATTATGTTAGAGCATGCCAGAACTCCTGGCACAGGAAAGTTCAAGATTTTGAAACTTAGAGTTGCACTCTAATTTTTTCCCTTCCAGTTTCCTGTCAGCTGGGACTTTCCAGGAACGCTGAGGCAGGGCGCTCTGGCAGCAGATCACAGAGCTGACACACTTGCCAGTTCCACAGAACGGCTTTTCACCCTGCAGCAGCAGGCTGGAGGAGCCTGCGGCCTATAGCAGCGCACAAGCAACCCAATAGCCTTGACGAGGGAAAACCAGCCTGCAGTTCATTCAATGAACTCTCAGCTGGAGATGCTATGGAAAAATCCTTTCAGGTTCATGGAAAAGTGAATTCATAGGAAAATAATTTAAGCAGAAAACAACCCCAGTTAATTCCAGCCAACGCATCTCAGAGCAACGTCTCTTGCTCACATGAGACTCAGCCTGTATTTGTTTACAGCACCAATGCAGACAGTCTGGCATTTCATATGTATGCATCCCCGGCCTTTTGCAAATACATCATCCCATAGGCTCCTCATCCCCACACCCATGAGCTTTACTTACATGAGCTCCACGCTGAAGATTTGCAAAGTGAACATCAGGAATGAAAAGGACAGGCTGAGTGTCTAGATCCATGAAGGGCTTGAAGATGGTGATGTCCGTACGTTTGTGTGAGGGGAGCATGGGCACTTTGACATCAGAAACTGCGGAGAGCAAAGATTGGAATAGAAGATAGTGAAGGCACTAACATGACTGTGGCTTTCCTACGTCATTTAAAAGGTACATTCTGTGTTGAACAAGGGTTCTCTGTTGTCAGGGTCAGAGGAGAAGCTGCTGTGGTAGAGGAGTCTGAATCTCGGTTGCCTACCTCCCAGATGAGGGCCTGCAGCCTAAGGAAACAGCTTGTTTCATAGAGTAGTAGAAGTTTGCTCCATCTCTCCAAGCAAGATGCTTGACTTTGTTCAGATATTAAACTGGGCTGGAGAATGGTCTGGCCACTCACCCCAAAAGAGGAACCCAGGTCCATGTACCAAGCAAACCATTCAGAGGGCAAAAGCTAGTCCAAGTCCCCCCTCCTCCCCATCCGCTCCCTCAAAAGGTTGCTGGATTTCCTATACCAGGAAGGCAAAAAGGAGACAAACAAAGAGACAACTCGCAGCCCATGTGGTTCCAGCTGGGAGCCTCTCAGAGAGGGCACCACAGAAGCACTGTGCACTACAGAGGTGGTATGAATACTGCTTCTTGCAAGATGCTACATTTAGAGTTACATTTCGATTCCATGCTTTCAATTTTACATTTTTGTCCATCTCATTGTTCATCCGGGTCACCTCAAGCTGCCAGACCCCAGTTCATCCCCCACCGGGACCAGCACTGTCACCCACAGAGCACTTTGGCCCTCACAATGTGACACAAGCCACCAAGTGTACAGACCTCACCCACAAAGACCCGCTTTGGAGAGACTGAGGCAGGGGGTGCCTTAAACTGCTCTTCAGACACATTCGTGTCAAACTGACCCCAAATGAAGACTTCGTTTTACCAAGCAGAAACACTTCTATTTTGGGTCAAACAAACTGCAAACAAAACACTTCATTTCTCATGTCCGCAGTGGAAAATGTACTTTTTTATTTTTCCTCACAAAACTGATTTTTAAAAGATTGCTCAATCCCTGTAAAAATAACTGTGACTGAAAGCCACAAACTATTTCTGCTGTTGATGAGTCCATTCGCGCATGGCATTTGTGATCCTGGAATTGGGTATAACAGTGTATGGCTTAAAGCAATCAAAAACTTCCCACACAAGAACTAAACAACAATGGATTGTACTTTCCAGGAAAATAAAGGTCACATCAGGCTAATCCCAAGCCTAGGAAATTCATGTTGGAAAGCAGCTTTTGTAAAATCGTAAGATCCTGGAAATCTGTATTGAAACTGTTTGCACTTCCCAGCCATTACGCAAAGGGCTGCATGCAGTAATCTTTTGGGAGCCGTTGGGGCTACTACTTTTGTGAAATGCTAACAGTGTGCTAAACCTACCTTTCACTACGTACTTTGGGAAAAAACCCAAAAACCCAGCCCTTTCCGCAACTGCCCTTGAGCAAACGGGTTCCCTTGTAGCATTAACTTCTTCTGAAGCTGCTCCAGCAGCCTGTACCTGCTGCGTCAGGAAAATCCTGCCCAGCAAGCTGTAAGGTGCAGGCTTGTTGAACCAGTTGGACTGTTAATAGCCCGGCTCCGACAAGCACGCCGAGCAGAGCAAGGGAGAATACGCACCTGCCCTGTGCAAAGGAAGAACAGGGAGAGACACTTTCCTCTAAGCAGCTCTGGTGTGAATAATGAGCCATCCAAACACGGGATCTGCTGCAGTCGCGTGCAGCAGTCAAAGGGAAGATGCTCAGCAGTGTTGAACCAGTTGGACTGTTAATAGCCCGGCTCCGACAAGCACGCCGAGCAGAGCAAGGGAGAATACGCACCTGCCCTGTGCAAAGGAAGAACAGGGAGAGACACTTTCCTCTAAGCAGCTCTGGTGTGAATAATGAGCCATCCAAACACGGGATCTGCTGCAGTCGCGTGCAGCAGTCAAAGGGAAGATGCTCAGCAGTGATGAGGCCTTGAGGCGTGCAAAAACGACTTCTAGTGAAATTATTTACTCAGGACCACTTTGCTCTAGAAGAGTGAGCGCAGGGCTGGGAGGCTGGAGGCTCAGTCCCAAGGCTGCCACTGCCTGGCTGCAGAGTTTTAAACACATTCTTAAACTTATGTTGAAACCTAAGTTTAGGATCAAGCTGGAAACATTTGGAACAGCTCCAGTTCTCACTATCGCCTGGAACTGCAGGGGCTCCAGCAGTGCCCAGAAGTCCCACCCTTGCCCTGTCACTTCAGCTGCTAAAACCCATACCCGATTGAATATGCAGCAGGACCCTGTCTTGGCCAGGGAGAACTATGCAGAAGTGAAGTCCTTAGTGATCCAGTATGTTGCAAAACACAATTAACGACTCCATAAGCAACTGCTTAAAACAAGCACTATTCAACAGGGATTAAAAATTGACTTAAAACTTGTGCACAAGTTGTTTGTAGCCAAAATGAGATCTAATATTTAAAACATTGATGGAATAATTTCTACTTACAGGCATTCAATTGAGAGCTGGGGTCAGTGCACTTGCCTTTTCTTTTGCTTTGCTTTCGCTCTTCATCCCTGATCTTCCTCTCTGCTCCCTGCCAGACAAGAGATTAAGGGATGGGGGGAGAAAGGAGGTCTTTTTAGTTGTTGGGGTTTTTCGTTGGGTTTTTTTTTGTTGTTTTTCTCTCCCAGCTGCACAGGCAGGAACATCAATTCTTCCAGAGCTGCATTTGTGGACGTCAGCTCCACAGTACCTGAGCTGCAGGTTTGCCAGAGCATGTGCCAACTTTGAGATCTGTTTACTTCTAAGCCCTGTCATCTAATGAAATCTAACAACAATATCCAAGATGCAAACACTTGCTTTTCTTTCAAGTCAGGTGGGGATATGATGACAAAAGGTACCCACAGCTATAACAACTGTATAAAGTGTGAGATAAAAATACATCTGAAGTGCTTAATACAATGAAAGATTGAAAGTTTCCTCAGTTTAAGAGTTCACTAGATCATCATTAAATCCTGATCTATAAAAGTCACGCCACACTTGGATCACTATGTGTAAGACACCTTCCTGCGCGTTGCACACGGAACCGACAGCAGTTATACCAGCCTTCACTGATCTCAAGCTGTAGACTTGCATGATTTTAAAGCAGGAGGTTTTCCTTCTCTTTTTATCAGGGCCAGGCTATGGTGGAATCCACAGATACCTAACTGGGTTCATGACTCCAAACCAAGCAGCGGGGCGAGAGCACCATAATTCCTGCAAGGTGCAGGCAGCTATGATGAAGAGAGAGAGGGAAGTTTGTGTTGGAATCATGTTCATTCCTCCAGCTCCATCCAGACCTCACGCGTGACTGTGGGTTAACACAGGGATGTTACGTTGCCAGTTGCACAAGGTGGTAAGTCCACAGGAGATCCCCAACACTCAGTGCTGGTGCTACCGCCAGATCACTGCCCAAACTGGTACGCACAAGTTCTACCCACCTCCCAACACCATCCTGCAAAGCAGGGTAAAAGGTAACCGTTATCTGGCCACAGGAAGCCATTATTTCTCATTCCCACCCCTGCAAAGCTGCCAATAGACACCCACATCCTTGCATGGTGCTGGGGAAAGACTAGATCAGCTATGGCAAATGAGATGGCAAAAAAAAGCATACGGTGACGGGGTGGGAAACGGTGGCCTAACGGTGCACAGCACAGGAGAAGGGCAACAGCCCTTTTAACCTCCCAATAAATCAATACCCTACAGGTGACAGGATGCCTGTGCCTGCTACCTAGCTGTGGACACGTCTGCACTAGCAATGAAAAGGAAAATCAACCGAGGTATTTGTTGTACATTAACATATCTCACCTTTTCTCCCACCCTAACAGCAGGGACACAAGCAGCTTCAGGCAGCTGCTGTGAAAAAATCAGTAATGAAGACACAGGCATTGTCAGCTTTGCTTGACCCCATAAAGCAGGTACAGCCCACTACAGCGAAGACATCCCACCTAAACCTCGGAAACCCTCTGCAACTTCCCTTACCAGAACGGTTACATCTCAGCTCGACAGCGAAAGACCAGATTTGGCTC
Source organism: Podiceps cristatus (assembly GCA_000699545.1). NCBI lineage: Eukaryota > Metazoa > Chordata > Aves > Podicipediformes > Podicipedidae > Podiceps > Podiceps cristatus. The sequence goes on from KL260147.1 coordinate 22,030, forward strand.
CAAAGCAGTTTTTTACCTTTCACGTGGAAATAATGAAGTTCTTCTACTCAAACACTGCTACAGAACAGCGCCTGCTTCCGCATGGAGAATGTGCTAACCCACCAAAAGCACCGCATTCTGAGAAAACCTGTGCCCTCCCAGACCTATAGCCAGAGTTCTGCTTGAAGTATCAACTTGTTCCAGCCTCAAGGGCCCAGGGAAGCACATCTCAAATCCCATTTAAAAGAAAGTCATGTCTTGATCACAGGCTTTTCTGCCTTGCCTGGAGAGCTCAGTGACAACCAAGAGCAGATACCTTCAAAGAAAACACACTGGCAACCCTGTATTCCGCAATTATGGATTAAATAAGCTTGTAAGAAATTGGTTTTCCCAACTTCAGCACCTAGAGAATGGCTTACAGTCTGAAAAGTAAGATTTCACACTCTCATCTGTGTGTTAAAGGCTGCAGGGCTTTTTTTTTTTTTTTCCCCTTCCTTCTCGTACTTTCCCTCAAGGTCTCCAGTTGTGTTTCTCAGCTCCAGCTGGGCTGAGGAAAGGAAGATGCATTTTGGTGAGAGCTGCCATCCCTCCCTCCATGGAGAAACGTGATGTATTTGCCAAGCGATAGCAATGCAGGGAGAGGATGCGACATCGAGTCATGACGCATGGGGATCTGGACCGCTCATGACACGGTGGGGCTCCCCACTTCCGCACAGCGGCTGCGTCAGTTGGATGGGCTCCGAAGATGGAGGGCTGCTCCCCGGCCCTTCTCTGCACACCCTCTCATGCTGGCTGCAGGGCTCATCACAGCCCATGAGCCGCTTGAGCCCTTCTGTCCTGAGGCCCCAGCGGCTGAGCTGCCAGGGGATACTGATGAACAGAGAAGTGGACATGAGCTGGCAACATGCACTCACAGCCCAGAAGGCCAACCGTCTCCTGGGCTACACCAAAAGCCGCATGGCCAGCAGGTTGAGGGGGGTGATTCTGCCCCTCTGCTCCGCTCTGGTGAGACCCCCCTGCAGGGCTGCCTCCTGCTCTGGAACCTGCAGCACAGGAGAGACAGGGAGCTGCTGGAGCGGGGCCAGAGGAGGCCACAGACATGGTCAGAGGGCTGGAGCCCCTCTGCTATGGAGACAGGCTGAGAGAGTTGGGGCTGTTCAGCCTGGAGAAGAGAAGGCTGCGGGGAGATCTAACTGTGGCCTTTCAGTATATAAAGGGGGCTTACGTAAAAGATAGAGATATATTTTTTTTAGCAGTGCCTGTAGCGACAGGACAAAGGGCAACAGTTTCAAACTGGAAGAAGGTAAGTTTAGATTGGACATGAGGAAGAAATTTTTTTACAATGAGGGTGGTGAAGCACTGACACAGGTTGCCCAGAGAAGCTGTGGATTCCCCATCCCTGGAAACATTCAAGGTCAGGTTGAACGGGGCTTTGAGCAACCTGATCAAGTGGGAGGTGTCCCTGCCCACAGCAGAGGAGTTGAACTATATGATCTTCACTCTACGATGAATGATCTTCACTATATGATCTTCACTATATGATCCCACTGAAACCATTTTGTGATTCTGTGATCATGCAACAGAAAGAACAGTCTCTGTGCTGGCGCCCATCTGCATCAATGCTGCCTCCAGCTGCCTTGCACCATCTCTCTTCTTCCAATGGGATCTCACTCACTTGTACCTACCATCCCATAAAAAAATCTTCCTACAGCACTGCCCATCACTACGAGAGTAACAGCAGGTCC
>KL260148.1:0-14863 GCA_000699545.1 Podiceps cristatus
TGGGGATCTCTGTGGCGCTGCCGCTGAGGAAGGAGAAGAACGTTCTGCGTCTGGGCGGTTGGTGCACCTGGACGCTAGAAATTACTAATAGGTAGTAACACTGCTACTGTGCAGTAAATAAACCCGAATTTTAATTCCCTTTAACACTGGTGAGACATTAGTTAAAAAACCCCAACTAGATAACTTGCTGAAAATAATTATCTGTAAGATCCACGCTGATGACTGCGTAGATCGATTTTGGAAGTATTTCCTGCGCAGCCAATTTGGTTTCCTCACACAAAATTCATTGTATGCTTTAATCACCACAGTTTCCTGCTCCTTCTTACTGTTTTAGAGCCAACTAAGTAAGAAACTGAACAAGGGATTCTGTTATGATGCGCCTCTTTAACAGGATTGTTTATTAAACTCTTAATCAGTACCATCTGCTTGCTTGTTCATTGAAGACAAATAGTAATTTGGTTGCTGGAACATTTATAGCTGCTTGAGATACGCAGTAATGAAGAATTATCTCTGACTTCTGGGTCTGAATTCAAAGCGAACACAAAACACCACAATCCTGTACTTAAAATAATTTCCAAAAGGAGGCACTTGCAATAAATTGTTAACAAAGTCTTTTTCTCTCTTCAAAAATAAAAAGGTTGGTACAGCAGCCTCTTGTGCTTTAAGACAGAAGGCAAAGCAATTCCTTGATACATTTTTGAATTTAACATTTTCTGGCCAGAAAGAACATATTTCATTATCTTTTTATGTATGTACCACTGCATTTGGCATTGCTACAGTGCAGAAGCCACAGAAGGGAAGCAACTATTCTGTAAAACAATCGTAATTTCTCTTATGGTTTGGAAGAGGAAAAAGAGGTAACGATATTCTAGATACAGTGCTAAAGAAACCTAACAAGAAGCTGAAGCGTACTCCTCTCTCTGTCTGTTTTTCGCTAAGATCAGTCAACAAAATAAATCAATACGAAGAAAAACAAGCATTCATAGCCATCCACCAAACTGCAGTTTGTTTGGTAAATAGACTCTGGAAAGGTAATCTGATGAAAGTGAAGTTAAAACTTGAATTTCCGCCTTCAGTTTGGATGCTGCCATAATTTCCAGCTTAAAAAAAAAAAAAAAAAAAAAAAAAGGCAAATTATTGTGTGATGCTGTAACAGCCTGATCCAGAGGTGGGTAATTATTTAAGTAAGAATTACGCGTGTTGGGTGTGCGTGTAGAACCATACAGTTAGTATTACTGTCCCTGAGCTGAGATCCATTTTCCTGTACGTTCGTGTGTTCCCCGGTGTGCACCTCACAGTCGCGCGATTTAGAAGATGAGTATGAACAGGAAGGAGAAGGTACGCAGTACCTTCCTAACCATTTCACACAATACAGGCCTGGATTGAGAGATATGGTTTAAAAGCTACAGTCAAGACCAGAGGTCTAGTACCTCCTGTAAGCTACTCCTGTAAGCTACTCCTGTAAGCATTCCCCTCCTTGTAAAGACGTCATATATTCTCGAATATTTCGGGAAGCAGTGAAATCCCATGTACAGCATATGATCATCAGATGCCTAATGCAGGAACGCTTAACATGCTGCGGGTCCTGGCCTGTGAGCCATCGAGGCCCACTGATTCAGAGACCGTGGGCATGCACTTTCTCAATCTTGCCTTCTTTTAGGGCTGCAAAACCTTACTGGTTCTGCTGTACTAAGAGTTCGTCATCGTCAAGAGGAACAGGACTGCGGATGATCGCATTTGTCCTGTGGGAATAAGAAGTAGGAAACAACAGCTTTGTACATACTTCTTTTTTCCACGTTGGCTGACAAGCAATGTAAGGTCTCTTTTGTATACTTGCTAACTTATTTTGATCTTGCTTTGTAAAGGGAATCAGGACATCTTTGCTTATATTTAATCTGAAAAGAAAAAGGAAGTTGTTATTTTTTCTCATATATTTAAAAAATACTTATTCCAACTTATTTCTTTATATTAAGACAAAATAATTTATGAAAAGAATAATGGATTTAAATGTCAGTTGTCTTTTTGTGCATTACGTCAGATTGCATTTGCTGTCTATGAAACAGAAGAATACTTCTGTTTCTTTTGGGGAAATGACTAACCTCTCAAGGTCAGATGGAAGCAGACCAAGCCACTTTATAGATGGAACGGTGAGATGATGGGCCTCAAAAGACATTGACTAAAATAAGAAAGGTCAACTATAACATTCAGTGACTTTTAGTTTAAATTATTTGAGGTATATGCCTTCCAAGGTCATGGTCAGATTTTATCACAAAGATAGGTATTTTCAGTATCAGAACGGTACAGGAGAGAACAGTGCAACTGGAGCTTACCACATCCCCTTGCTGGACCCTGTTCCTTCGCAAAGACTTGCATCCTTCAGCCTGTGAGAGATTCTGGACTAGCCCGATTTAGGCTGGTCTAGTCTAAATTGTTTTGGTTTTTACAGTCAATAGGAGTCTGATTGCCAAAAAAAAAAAAAAAAAAAAAAAAGCCAAGAGGAGGACTGACAATCAAACCTGGAAATTTCTGATATTTTCTGCTGGAAAAGTACCACATTGTATAAAAATAGCCCAAACAAAGGCTCATCTGGTCCGGTATCGTGGCTACAGTAAACATCTCAAGGAAAGTGTAAAAACAAATAAGCAATTAAAGATACTTCTCCAAATACTCCCCCTGCTCCCAATGGTTTGACTCCAACTTTCTGAGCCAGAAGTGGTGGTGATATAATACTTGATTTTGTCAGGTTGCTTTTAGAATCCGTGAAAACTTTTGTCATCTACAGCACCCTACAGCAAAGTATCACAATTAAATTACATGTTGTATAAAGGAATAATTCCATTGTTTGTAATGAACGTGACATATTCTAGTTTCATTTGATACACCTGTTGCTCTAGAACTGAACAAAATAAACTTGTAAAGGAGCCTAACAATTTCATTTAATCCTGGAATATGGTGTCTTATCTGTTTACTCACCTTTGTGGGGGAGATGAAAGCGTGACAGCTCACCTGGGAGTTCTGTTTCTCCGGATGTCCTTGAGGCATATGTTATGACATATATTTGAATTCTGACATCAGCGATGTCTGACAGTTTTCTGAAGTTTGTTTTGTTTGTTCTTTACTTTGGACATTTGTTCTCCATTGCTCTACTGAGCAATCCACCCATTGCCCCTGCCCTCTAGTCTGCCTGCCTTCCATATTGTCTTCCTGTACCTCATCTTTTAGCAATGTAATATAGTAATGTCTTCTGGTTCCCTTTGCCTCTTCTTCCATAATGGTCCACAGTAACACATGTATCCATAAACAAATTCTCACCCCAGAACAAAATCTGTACCAACATGATTTTGTGGAGAATCACCCATCTCACAAGCCATGTCCTCCTCCTCCCAAGGTCCCTCCAGCCTTCATTTCTCTTCTAAGGCAGAGACAAAGCAAAATGGAGAACACTTTTCTATTTAGACTTCCTGAAAACTGCCTGTGCAGCAGGGAAAAGCTGTGAAATACAGTTAAATGAAACACCGCTCATCGTTATCTAGTTTCTTTTTGTTGCGGGAAGAAGCCCTTTCTGCAGATACACAAGGCCTAAAAACTGTATCTTTGTGTTGAAACAAAATGATAGAAGGCAGTAACCAGTCTAACAAAGACTGTAACATTTCATACATTCCAGCTTCAAGGCTGGGCTACAAAACAGTGTATTTGAAGTGGAAAAATTATACTCACCACAGATCCGTATTTGTAGATGCACATTATTTCTACACCTAGGTTGCAGAATACTAAATGTCAAGTGTCTGTTTATCTGCACACTGGGCATGTTTAAAAAGACTACATTAAGAATTTGATTTTATGGCATAACAGTTATGGTTTTATGATTAGTGAGGTTCTTTATGGTTTACAATTACTGGTTTACAAAAAGTGCCTTTCTGTATCGTGCATAGTCCGTATCTCTTAATACTATTGCTTTGAGCAGCTGCTTCTCATTTTCCAGTAATCTCCCTCATTTCAGGGGGTACAGTGCAGATACATAGGAGATTTTCTACATATTGTGTATGTGAATTCAGACTCTGAATTCAGACAAAGGCATACACACTCGCATACCCAGAATCGCTCACAAAATGAGGGAAATTTCAGACCTGCTGCTGATGTAGTAGAATAGCACATCCAGAATGCAACCTCTACAGATTTACCGTGTGGATCTGCATCCATAAGGGTGAAAATAGGAATTTGAAAAGATTCCCATAGCTTTCTGACCAAAAGTCGTGTATTAAGATCTGGTACGCCTCTCCCCTAAAGAAATAAAATAAAAGCAGTTAAATTGATTAAAACAACATCTAGATACATATGTGTTTACATTTGTCATTTAAAAGCAAACAAACAAACAAAATGCTGGCAGAAATATTTCTCCAGCAGCTATTTTGCAGGGAAAGTTCTATGTTCCTATTTTAGTTCTGTGAAGAGGGAAGGAGGAATGGGCTGGGGAGCAGCGGGGCAGATGTATCATATGTTTTTCTATTTAAGCAGTTAATATGTAAGATCTGGGAGTTGATGTATGGATGCACCCTGGTATCTGTATGAGCTAGTGTAAAAAGGCCACTGATTTCTTCTCAAAAATATTTATGGCACTAATGAAACAATATGGAACAAGTTCTTGCTATGGCTGACTATAACAGGACAGTATGCGGCACAGTATAAATGCTTTTCTCTCTTAGGTATGGGGATACGTTTTCTCCTCATTGTGGGCCAAATTTGTCCCAGAACAAGCAGGTATGCATATTGCATTTACACATTCCTATTAATTCTCCAGGATCCATAGCTGATTCAGTACATTCCAAAATCAACCAATTCTGTTTCAGTTGGGTTTGCTAAATGTAGGATCCTGAAGGACAAAAGGTTACTCAACAGTTAAGCCTTTCTGAGACTGAGAAGGGCAGCTGTTTTGCAGCAGCACATGAAATTGATAAGCTACCAAGCACTGAGATGTCTGGAGGAAATAAGTCTTTAGAATCTGTATTTTGCATTTGTATGAGGATAATAATAATTAAAAAAATAGACAAGTTTCATATTCATTTTATTATGGTCTTTTGACCAGTTTTGAGCACCACTACAATGCTAAAGTATTATTTAAATTCGTACGTCTAGCTAGACAGTATGAAATGTTAGATGCATACCGTAATCATTATACATGGGGACAATCTATTGCAGAAATCATCATCCAGCAGCCTCTGAAAAGTTGCATCTTTTTCTACAATTAACATAAACTTGGCATGTGAGATTAAATCTTTTCTGTTAAGGCTAGCTGCATGTAAAATGATCCATCACACCAATCAATTAAAACTAAGTGCTCTAAAATACCTGTTCTGGAGCCAAAAGCAGTGTTCATGACTCAATTTCAGAGCCAATAAGCAAAGAAAAAAATTACCATAACATTGTTTAACTTGGAATATTCTTTGTTTTTACTTTATTTTTTCTGTCTACAGCGAGAGTTCTTGCTCAAAGGATACTTCTAATTCCTTGAACATTAGATGGCACAGTCACTGCCTAAAACAACAAAAATGAGATTAATCATTTTAAATAGAGAAAATGATATATTTTAAAATAATAACATTAGGTAATGAAGGACACAATTACATCCTGAAACAACCATTCACCTTCTAGATACAAGATCAGTCTTGACATTTTCACCTCTTTATAAGCATACTCAACCATTCACATCCCTCTCTATTGTGTGGTTGTGCGGGAGTCCTCCTATTCTAAGAAGATGCTTTTCAAATGTGTCTGTGCTACTGTCACAGAAGATTGTTCATCATATGGGCATTACAGTGATAACAATGTCCTGATTAATTTATCTGTCTTAGCCAGAAAAAAGAGTTAGCTTGCTGTGAAGATCGCAAATTTAATACAGACTTAAAACATTTAAGAATTCTTTTTGGAAGACCATTAAATCCTTTCTTTTATTAACCTATAACCTGATTTTATAACTATTTTGGAGCAACAATTTGAAGACATAGTAATGTTTACTTTGTATCTCCTATTAGGATTGGCTCAATCTGGCGAGCATATGGATGAGAAAACAGGAACTGGAGGAAGAACTTGGCAGGAGTGTGTATATATTGAAGTGTGTGGTCTGTTTTTACTTCTGACTGCTAAAGCACCTCCAGTGCCAGGGTGGAACAATTGAACAAATAAAAATACAAAGAGCTGTAGAAGAGCATTAAGAACAGGGGTCTTTACACACTGCTTAAAACCAAAGTATAATAGGCAGCTAAAGTTATCTTTCCATTTTGAAATAACCAATTTAGGCTTACAATGAACACATTTTCCAGGAAATCATGACAACAGTCACCAAGTCTGAGTTCTGTTCCTGCTTTCATGTTCTGCATGGCCACAGGAAATCTTTCAGGACTAGATCAGTTGAATCTCATCTCCTCAAACCACTTTTGGCTCTTGACTCTTATGGCACCATGTTTATAAACTTCTCTTTAGCTCAGTAGTTTGATATTTTTTTATTTTTTTTTTATAAAATTAGTTGACAATACAAGCCTTCTAATGTCTGTACTTCCTGTATAAGTGATAATCCTGAGACCAAACCCTATACACCTTTGGCTGTACAGTGCTGGGCACGTGAAGACAATATCAACTCTTATGCTGATGGAGTATCATCATTAAACTTCTGTGAGAACATAATTTGTGTCCAGAAAGAGATATCTGATTATAGAGACTCAGTTCAGTCTCTCTTCTCTGCTGTTGCTACTAGAGGAGCCTGCCCTGTTTGGCAGAAGCAGCTCATTGAGGACCGTACGAGTATGTTAACTCCTGCTGTCAGACTTGTTTTCTTACTCTGCCAGAAATCAGCCTGTTGTGACAGAAGCAAAGTATGTTCAGAGCGCCCTGGATTCTCTGATTCAGACCGCTTATTTGACAGAGCATTGTAATATGAAGCCTAAGATATAAAATATATGTGTCTTCCTCTGCGAGGCTCAAGCGATAGAAGGTAGTGCTAAAAACCACATCCACAGAATATATTCCCGGTGACCATGTAGCTGAGGTTTGGAATTGCAATACAGTCAAGCAGTACGTCTTATCCCTCTTTTTTTCACCCAGGTTGTAATGTCTCAATTTGCCACAAGCACAGGTCGGTATAATAAAGGTATACAGTAACCTGAGCTACGACTGCAGGATATCATGCAAAGGTAGATGCTATGAATTACTGTTACTGTTTTCTAATACATACTGTTGCACTGCAGGTACAATTCACTTTTGTGCCATCTTCTTCAGTGTAACTTAAATTGCCAGCAACAAAACCTTTAGTTGTAGACAGCTGAAAAAAATAGTAAGTTGCATATAGTAAAGTGTAGTTACATGTTGTTATGTTACTGTATTGCACAGGCAAAACAAGAAACTTCTGAAAAGGATTCTGACCAGTAAGAAGCAATTATCGAGTGCCATCAGCCTTTTAAACACTAAGCAATGTTGTTGTCATCCTGGACATAAAGGCATACTTATAATAAACTATGTTAACAACTGCATTCATAGATACAACGGAATTCTTGTAAGGCATGAGATACAAGGAAATCTGAAAGGTTGTTACATCTCTGACTTGCTTTAAATTTTCATTTAACCCCCAAGTTAGCAAATCGTTTAAGTACCAATTGCTAGACTGATGTCTTGCACTCTGAAGTTTAAGCACTGCCTTCAGTAGAAAATAGCAAAAGGCCCTCTCATGTTAGCTGGCTGGAGTTTGTCCCAAACTCTTTGGAACAAGTAAACTCTATGAATTTTTTCTGAAGAAAGAAACCTTTCAAGTGCTATGATAAACCATAATTAGGTTTCATTTGCACAAATGTAATTTTTTTTTAACTATGTATTTCCTACTGATAATTCTTATTGATATTTCAGCTTTCAGTTCAATCTATATAATTTGGAATAATGATAAAAACATTCATAATAAGCCACTTACTATATGTAGACTTCTCCGAGGTATCTTCAGCATGCAAGAAATGTCATTGATTATGTTGTCCACAACACTTTGGCTACCAAAGAGTAGTGTATCTGAGTAATATATATCTCTATCAAGACAAAATATTATATTTGTAATTATAATACTGAAACAGCTGTAGGCTCGTAAGAATTTTATAGAGGCATGGATAATCAGATCAACCTAAAGCATTTTATGTACAGGAATCCATTATCTTACAGGTTTGCATCTTACAGGCTGGTTTTTACAATAACATTCTTAAAATGCAACTTTATTTGAAATTACAGAAATGTAGTATGTTACCTCTTAGTTGCATAAGTATTGCTTTGCACCATCTTATAGATCATAGATAATATTTTGAGCATCAGAGCTGAAAAGATACATTTTACAGAATATTTTATCCATTTTCAGAAATGCAAATACAATAATACATCTTTATATTGACCCACATTTTTGTCTTATAAAATGAAACTTAGAAATATATATTTTAATGTGCTCTGTAAATACAGAGAGACTGTACAAATCAACAGATTCAATAATTTCTAGCATAATTAGAAAAAGTATGATGGAGTTAAGTGAGGGAATTTATGCCCTGCTGTCCAGGCCAAGAAATTAAATGACTGAGTCAGAAAAAGAAATCAGCTTATTGTCCATATTCCAAGATTCCATCACAGGCTAGCTTTTTGAAGAAGGGTGATGTTTTTACATGAAGACTTTTTGAACAGAGTTTGAAAGTTCAACTACTTTGAACTTTGAAGGGAGGGCATAAACTGTAAGAATTCTGTATTAATTTCACTGTCACTCACTATAATTTAATAGAGAAGAGAAAAGCTGAAGGGCTGAAAAGTCATCGCAACAGGTTATATTAGCCAGACACTTCTAAACCAGAATGCTTTTTTTTTTTTTTTTTTTTTTTTTTTTTTTTTCCCTTAACAAAGTTTTGAACTAAAATACAGGAAAACCCCAAGAATTTTGCTTTGGGGCTATTTCTTTAACTTACCAAATTTTGGTGCTGATCTAGGGCAGTCACTTCTTATTTGTTTTGTAGTAGAACGTGGTATCATCTGTAGACCTACAGAATCTTTAAAGCTGATGCATTGCAAACAAATACAATAAAACTGTAAACTTACTGAGTATATGTAAATTGTTCTCTGCAAGTTAATTTAGAATCAGACCCCTTTCCTATAATCAGACAGTGCTATTTTAAGGCTCAGGATAGAAACCATCAACGTGGGAGGAGATGGAATGGCCAAAGGCAAAAGGCAGGCAGTTGTCATCATCAGCCAAAATGACCCATTCAAAACGTTACTGAACTGCCTCCCACCCGAATGTTGCCTTCAAAACATGGAAGACTTTCTCAAGAAGATACTTCAAGACTGAATTTATGCCTAAAATACATGTTTTCAGACAAAAGTAGAGACAACAGGAATATTTTATACGTGTTTATAACTGTTAATGTATCAGCATCAATTATTGTTTAGCATGAAAACAAAGGAATAAATGACAGAAAAAAATGTGAATCATTATTAGACTACAAATTGTCTGACACTGACTTTCTGATGTAGAATGTATGAAAAAGTTATTAATTTATATTACAATAGTATGATCTGATCTATGTCCTTAAATTATTATGATAATAACTCAATTGTATTCCATTATTAGCTTTTGGTAACAAAAATGTTTTCCTTCCTGTTATCTAAACAGTTGTTTTTTCTAAATGAGCTCCATCATTTTGTGTTTCACCCTTTCATGTCTGAAGGTGCACATTTCACCAAAAGAATTAATTATTTTCCTTATGACACTTCGTTGTTTTATTTAAAATGATTTTAGCGCTTTATGAAATGAAAGTCCTGTCTTTAAAGCATTCTTTTTCATTTCAGAGTTTTGTATGTACTTTTCAAAAGTATTGTTGGTAAAATGGCCACGATTTTCTTGAAACCCACCTAATGTTTCTCAATTTCTTCCCTTGTGAAAGGCTTTGCTCCCTGCGTCCTTTGGGTGGCAGAACACACCACGGCGCACACAGGGACAGCGGTAACACACGGCGCAGCCCAGCATCTGCCTGCCAGCTTCAAAGTAACTTTCTTGCCTTTGTGCTGCTACATTTAAGAGCTACTTGTGCTTTTCACTTGCGGCTCCCTACGTGGTAACTGCTGGGGCGAAAACCCGAACGCAGGCTTTGCTGGGTTCTCGCTCAGGTTAGGCAAAGAACACGCCTTCCAGAAAACAGTAAACTGGGGAACCCGATCAGTGTGCCTCCCGCAGATACAGCATAAAGGCCGCTGGAAGCTGGCGTTAGATCGGACATCCAGCAGCTCTGCCTAGGGTGCCATTTACCCTGGCAGAGTAGTTTTCTACAAAATCTTCTTTCTACTAATGGGAAATATTATTATTTTTTTCTTCTTTTCTGAAATGATACAGCTGGACAATGGAAAATGATTGTACTACTTTAGGCCTGGCATTCTCACTGATTGACATCATTCTCAGGTTAATACCTCTCTGGGCACCTACAAATGTTTACAAGGAACATTTCAAACATGAAATCATTCTCTTGTTCTAGTAGTTCCTGCCCAGCAGATTCCAGCTGTGTAGGTTAGCTATGAAAAGGCTGCCTAAAAAAGAAAAAAAAAACCCACCCCACTAACTATATTGTCTTCCATTCACATTATATTTGGGAGTACTGGTTTTATTTTTATTTGTTATTTTTGTCTTCTTAAACTACTGTATCAAAGTGGGATACAGGTCATTATTCAACAGAAATGGGTATCTGAGACAACATTTCTCCACCATAAATAATCGTTCAGCTTTTTTAATTGTGATTGATGAGTCTTATTTTTAACATACTGTGATGTTAACTTGTTTTAATTTCAACGTTTCCCTCCCTATGTGTTCTGATGGCAAATAACATCTCACATTCGTTTTTCTAGACTGGAATGCCATTCCCCCAAAGATTGCCAAAAATTGCAAAACTTTATTATGGTATTTTAATTTTACAGACATCTGAGTGAAACATTTTTGTCAAACTATTAAGACACAAACCATTAAATCCCCTGGAACGTACAAGTCTTTCAGTTAACTGATTACCTTCAGGCCCCTCAGGTTTTTTGATTGACAGAAATTTATTGTTCTCATTAAATGAGTATTCCACAAAAGCATTAAGCATGGAAGGTTTGCTATGCTTTGTAAACCTCAAATGTTTGTAATGTGTCCACTTACAAGCACCTCTCCAATCTTATCGATCTAAATATCCTTTAACCCACTGACGGCCAAAGCTATCACAAGGCAAGAAATAGATTTGTGTCTTCCTTTATCCTTTTGCTTCTGTATTATAGAAGGCAAGTAATCCCCCAGTTTCAGCTATTTTCAGTTTAAATGAGCTCCTCGGAAAAATACTGGTGCGCAAGGAAATTCTACAAATCACAAAGTGTGTAGCAAAGGAGGACAGGTTGCTTTTTCTCTAGTCCTGTCTAGGTAAGCTGGCATAAGGTCTGAAATTTAGATAACATTAGAAACTTGGTTTGCTGTATTTGGCTGGTAATGAACTTAGAACACAACACGGAGATAACAAATACAACAGGAAGAGGTGAGATGCATCTTCTCTGAAGAACAACAAGATAAGTTTATCATCAATATCATTTTAAGAAATAAGTTACCACAAGGGAAAGCAGATAAAAAGAAAAGAGGAAGCACAGAAGAGGCATTGGGGGATGTAATTGTTTCCAGCCTAAACCAGATTTTTTCACTCTAACACAACTTATCATTCCTGGTTTCTACTGCTTCCAGAAAATGATTGTTTATAGGGCCTCCCTTTCCTTTCTAACCCCTCTTACAGTAGGTTTGCATTCCCCTTTATGCTATGGTCTGCTCTTACTTAATACATGATGCCTGTTCATGTGGAGTTGTTGCTAAGCATTACTTTTTATCTGTCCATTACTTTTTAAGAAGTCAAACTATTTATTGATTCTAATACTTATAGAACTATGTAAGATTAACTTCTGTGGATGTTACATAATCAAATTTTTATTCATGACAATTATATTAATATAAGGCAGGACTTTAAAATATATAATACTTACTCTATGTTCCTCCAATCTGATCTGTTAGGCAGTGTGAGAACAGGTGCTTTTTTTTGGGCCAAGCTTTTAAGTACATCATGAATAACATTTTCTATTGCTTCGAGAACTTCAGAACTGAAACAAAGAAAATTAATGGTACAGTTCACATGATAAGATCTAGTTCTACTTTGAGTTTTGATTTTCTACCCCAACTCCCACAAAAGTCATGTAATCCAAAACTGCTTCAAGGATATCTTTTTTTAAAAAAAAAAAAAATGTGGAGGAACTCTTTTGGGTTTTTTTAATTTTGTTTTGCTCAGTTTCCCTAAAATCTTTGACTTTCCATTCCAGATGCATGACTGAGGACACCATTAAAAGTACATTTCTATTGAATCCTGAAAGCATCAAATTTTTCACCAGCTGAACTTTTAGACCAACTGGCTGGTTTGCAACTAATGATTAATGTTTTACTATAAATGATGTAATATTGGCTTTGGCTATGATTTGGGCTAAGATGTTTTTAAATGCTGTAAATTTAAAAAATGTTTAAGAGTACAAATACTTCCTGTTGTACCATTGCACATTAACCTTTTGATCTGCTGCCCTGAACAAACTGTTAAGGGTTTTAATTATACGAAGGCTTAGTCTCAACAGATCCACTGTGAAAAGAACAAAACCTGTATCTTCCACCTAAAAAGACAAAGTAACCTTGCAGCAGATGCCTTACAGCAAAACTGTAGGCTGGTTGAGTGTTATGACAGATGCGGTTTATTTTCCTAAGCAATCTGACTCCAACATTTCAGCCGTTCTTAAAATTACATATATACATATATACTGTCATAAGTTTAGGTAGGAATTAAAAGCTCAGACAAAACTTATTTTAGCTCAAAGTTTTAGCAGCAAAGTCCAATTCTGTCATTAAATAACATACTAAGAAAAGATGAGTCAATACCAGTGCACAACACACAAAATGAATTATCCCACTGTTAGAAAATCAGCAAGAATGATTTTTAAAACCTAGCTGTGAGTCTCCTTAAACAATAATGAAGTGTCATTAAAGCGGTCTTCTATCAGCTGAATATGTTTCTTCCATTTTGTAGCTCAGCTTCCACTTCTCATTCTGCTGAAACCGGATTATCATTTTTTGAAAGCAATTTCTGGAAAGTATTAACCTTTTATTTTAAAATGTTATCTGTAATAGTATCTGTATTAAAAAAAACCAAAAAAACAAAAAAAACCCAAAAAAAACCACAACAAACACAACAAATCTACATTAATATAGTATTGCTAACATTTTTGACCAATAATATTAAACTGTTCAACAAACACAATGTAAGATTTCTTCTATTTTTCAGACAAATAAACTTGGACAGACTGAAACTAATGGCTTTCCAAAGGTAAGACAGTGAAGCATATGCAGTGTTGATAATATAAGAAGGCCTGGTCATGCAGCCAAAATGTAAATTAATTTTCTACTGTATAACAGCTTCATAATCAAGTCCAAAATTCCCTAACTTCCAGACTCATAGTCTCTTTCTCCAAATTAAAATCCTACACCTCACTGCCATATCCGAAATAGAAATTCTATTAAGCACAGAGGAAATGGTTGGCTGGTGTGTTAAATGTGCAATGCAGCAAGTGGTAAGAGTAAAATAGGTAAGCAAAGCTGTCTCTGGTGCAGATCTCCAACATAACAAAAATTAGAGTGTTGAAGACGATAAAAAAAATGTATGGGCAGATGGATGAAAGGACAGATAGGTAGATGGGAAATCTAAGCCATGTCATCACTTTGATAGTCATAAATATTTTACTTATTCATTTGGTTCTGTCCACTCTAACTGTGTTAATATTCCAGATGTAGTTCAAAGTTTGCTGTAGAATTTGAAAGTCCAGGTTTCTGTGCCAATCCCTATTTCCCATTTTTTTGGCCAACAGAAGTTGTAAATGTGGCAAAACAGGAGGAAGAGGACAGCAATTCTCTGTGTACCCCCTGCTCATATTCAGTCTGGTTTTGCAGAGATTAACTGAATTTTAATAAGCAAATATACAATACTAGCCAAGTATGCCTACTTAAAATTCACTCTGGTTTCATTAACAGTGAAATCTGAGCAGAGAAGGGGTAGGCACTGTATATCTCACATTTCTGAGATCATTTCTAACAGGTTGCAGCATGAGTAGATTCTTCTTTCTGTATGGCACAAGACATGATCTTCTACATTAATAGCATAGAAGATTAATATTATAGAACCTTTACCAAGCAAACAATATTAATGCACAAGAGAAACAGTTATAAATAAAAATCTGCCATGTAAAAAAACCCGACACTACCCAGAACTCTACATCGCTAAAGCCATGCAGTTCCCATACCCTGCCACAAAGACCAAGAACTCTCCAAGTCATCATCATCATCATCATCATCATCATCATCATCATCATCATCATCATCATCATCATCATCATCATCATCATCATCATCATCATCATCATCATCATCATCATCATCATCATCATCATCATCATTTTCCTTTTAAAATACTTTAAAGATGCTCCCAGTCTGTTGTAGCCTCTGAGGAGGATATATAGTGCATGGAAAGAGTATTTTTAAAAATGATGAGAGTTTTTTGTTAGTGAAATTCAGCATATTTGTTTTGTCATGGTTTTCTGTATTTCCCTCCATACCTACAGACTTTTTGAAGAGGTCTCAGGGAATGGAGATGCTGTTTGGAGTGTGAGAGCCCCTTCTCCCCAGTGTTTTTGTAGGGGAGTATGCTTTTCACTTTTGCACAAGCCCATCAGGTGCTAAGGTGCACTACCTACTTAAGTGCTACCACAGAAAGAG